>JAODUJ010174057.1:0-10807 GCA_027564615.1 Psolus chitonoides
CCATAGCCCTGTTATTCCCTACCACATTTCGTCATCATAGCTCCTACAATTCGGGAGATACGCTGTTCACAAGCTAAATGACCTCAAATGACCCCTGATGACCTACACAATTTGTGGCACTAAATGTTGAATATATATCCCCTTAGTTTGAATGTTATACCTCTTACAGATTTCCAGATAAATGCATAAATTATGGTAATGAGCGTACTTAATTAGCATATTTTGCGCTAAAAAAATATGAGAACTCATAGCTCTATTACACTACAAAATGTTGTCATCATAGTTCATATGGTTCAAGTGATAAGCTGTTCGCTAGCTTAATAGGCTCGATATGCAAATTATGCTCCTTATATGACACAAAGACATGTGCTGGGCTGTTAAATTTATCTGCATAGGAATTATGTCAGAAATATGCAGCACTGGTCAGCTAAATTGATGTTATGTATGGCACAAGAATTTAAGAATTTATGAAATTAAATAACTAAACCAAAATTTTAGAGATCATTTGGATAACAATGATGAGATTCCAGTAGGAAAAAACTATATTGGCAACTATCCTTTCAAATTCAATTGACTATATCAGGTCTACAGGCGAATGTGCTATAAATGTGCAGTACTGGTCTGATTAGGGTGTTAGGTATAGAAATACACCATAAAAGTTACCCTGGGATGTGAAATTGCTTTAGAACTACCAGCATTTTCTCAGATTTGAGCTTTAAAAGTACTTCTCTGCCTGGGTTAACAATAATCAGATATGGTAAACATCAGAACGGCGACGGAGCACGGCGGGCATAAACACAGGGGGTAATTCTGCTCTCCCCCATCTGCAAACTGTATCAAATCAAGAACCCACACCCCTCGATCAACCATAGACCAAATGTTGTCATTATAGCTCCTACGGTTTGAGAGAAAAGCTGCTAACAAGCAGCAAAGTGCACATACACACACACACACACACACACAAGAACACACGCCATAGTGACCACTAAGTCTCCCTCTGAACATAGTTCAGGCGAGACAAAAAGTGATCCTAATCGGCTACTTCACAATCACATTAAAAGCAATTTGATAACATTTGGTCAGGTCACTCGTGTGACAATACTTGTTCTTCAATGATACCTCTAAGGTGACTCAGACATTGTTTACAAAAACAGAACATTAAAGTTTGCCACAAATGGTCTGGTTACAAAATCAGTTGTAGAATATTCTCATGAGCAATCATATAGCTATAACTGACTTTTCCAAGCTCATCCCTGAGTATTGTAAACAAATCTGACAGCTATCAACAGACCTTGGGGCTAATTTGTGAACAAACCACACAGGAATCGGCGATCACTATAAGGGATAGGCTGAAAAATCTAAATTGCAGTTTTTGTATTTTAGGAAATGCAGAAAATTAGGGTTGATCACAAATTATGGTCCCCTTATAACCTTTCATCTCACATTATTGAACACATCATACAGTCAATGATATACTCAATCACCCAGTCCAACTTTGATTAAAATCCATGGAAATTTGCAGGAGAAAAGACATATTGAAGCGTTGCGACCCCTTATTTGGGAAAGCGCCAAATGGCACCTACATGACCTTTGACCGAAAATCCACGAACACCCCAACAGAAGCTATATTAGAACCATGCTATGGCAAACTCTTGAGAAAGTACCATTTAATCCATAGGAGAAGAAGCATTTTTCTTGTTTTCAGGTAATGACCTCTAATGGCCCCTTGAAGACCTTTAACAGAGAATTCCTGAACACCTCGAAGGAAGCCCTACCACAGCATTATTACGACAAACCTGAAACACTGTAGAATAAAACTGTAGGAAAAGATAAGGTTTGCGTTTTTCTAAGTAATGGCATCTGCTGACCCCTACATGACCGTTGACCTGAAATTACGGACGCAGTTCGATGGCCCACCACCCAATGGTCATTGTGGCCCCATTTCATCACAATCCGTTGAGGCGTGTATGATGGGAGCGATTTTACTGTGCAGATTGTTGACATGTGGACCGCTGGACAGACGGATGCTACAGTCTCACAAACCTCACACCAGCATGCATGCTGGTATGAGCTAATAATAACAAGAGCCCAGGGCTACATGATTCCTTGCCTTTAGATTTAAAACCTGATTTTATTGTTTGACCTCCATTGACCGCAGATGACCTTTAGCCTCAATAATAAACAACCGGGTCCATGTACTAACTATGATTAACACACTTTATCATGTATCAAGTGAAGTTTGCTCTGACAAGTTATGGTGGTTACAAGGTTTTCACTACTTGACCTGATGATCTTGGACCTCAATCATAAACAACAGGATTCAATTCATGTACTGTACTATGGTGAACACACATGTACTAAGTAGGAGCTCAATTGAAGTTTGCTCTGCCAAGTATAAGACTGATCCCAGTTATCTCTCATTGAGTTCGCCTGGTTACCACCTAATTCGGGTAAAATGAGGTTTGGCCCGTGGCCCCTCATGAATAGTAATGTCATATTACTCACACATATACTACACCTCCTACCAATACCACCAAACGATGTTTCATCAAAATAGGACATATGGTTGCGGATATATCAACATTTAAAAATTTTCACTCTAAGCCCCTCCCACTCATTATTATTCATGAGATCACCACTACAATCACTAGATGCGTACGTTAGGGTTAGGAGGTTAGTAGCTTAGAACATGTAATATTGTGGACATGTGTGTAAATGCATCCCTAGTAGCTTAGTAGCGGTTGGACATGTATGTGTTTTAACGGCACTAAGCTTGATCCATAATGTACTAATTGGCTGCTAGAATATATAGGGTTATTCTACTCACTGTAGGTAATCTAACCACCAAATATGAAACTGATCCGAGTTACCCCCATCAAGTTTGCCTGATTACGAGCTGATTTTGGTAAAACAAGGTCTGGCCCCGCCCATCATGAATATCAATGGGATGAGATGTCGTATTACCCACACATATACTACACCTACCAATACCACCAAACCAAGTTTCATCAAAATCAGACATACGGTTACAGAGATATCATCATTTAAAGAAATTCACTCTGAGCCCCGCCCACTCATTAATATTCATGAGGTCAATACCAGAATAAATAGGGTTTATCTACTCACTATGGGTAACCTACTCACCAAGTATGAGACTGATCCAAGTTACCCCCTTTGAGTTTGCCTGATTACAAGCTAATTTTGGTAAAATTAGGTTCGGCCCTGCCTCTCATGAATATTAATGGCATGAGATGTCATATCACTTGTACATACTACACCTACTAATACCACCAAACCAAGTTTCATCAAAATCGGAAATACGGTTGCGGCGATATCAACATTTAAAGAAATTCACTCTAAGCCCCGTCCACAACTTAATATTCATGAGATCGATACTGTAATAAATAGGGTTCATCACTCAATGTGGGTAACCTACTCACCAAGTATTAGACTGATCCAAGAAATACCTCCATCAAGTTTGCCTGATTACGAGCTGATTTTGGTAAAATAAGGTCTGGCCCCGCCCATCATGAATATCAGTGAGATGAGTTGTCATATTACCCACACATATACTACACCTACCAATACCAACAAACCAAGTTTCATCAAAATCAGACATTTGGTTACAGAGATATCATTATTTAAAGAAATTTGCTCTGAGCCCCGCCCACTCAACAATATTCATGAGGTCAATACCAAAATAAATAGTGTTTATCTACTCACTATGGTAACCTACCCACCAAGTATGAGACTGATCCAAGTTACCCCCTTTGAGTTTGCCTGATTACAAGCTATTTTTTGTGAAATTAGGTTTGGCCCTGCCTATCATGAATATTATTGGAATGAGATGTCATATCACCCATACATATACTACACCTACTAATACCACCAAACCAAGTTTCATAAAAATCAGAAATTTGGTTGCAGAGATATCAACATTTAAAGAAATTCACGCTAAGCTCCGCCGACTACTTAATATTCATGAGATCGATACCGAAATAATTAGCGTTCATCTACTCACTATGGGTAACCTACCCACCAAGTATGAGACCGATTCAAGATACGCCATTTAAGTTTGCCTGATTAGAAGCTAATTCTGGTAAAATTAGGTTTGGCCCCACCCCTCATGAATATTAATGTGATGAGATGTCATATCACCCATACATATACTACACCTACTAATACCACCAAACCCAAGTTTCATCAAAATCAGAAATACGGTTGCAGAGATATCAACATTTAAAGAAATTCACTCCAAGCCCCGCCCACTACTTAATATTCATGAGCTCGATACCGAAATAAATAGCGTTCATCTACTCACTATGGGTAACCTACCCACCAAGTATGAGACTGATCCAAGATACCCTCGTGTTATCGTGATTATAAGCCGGCGTCACAGACACACACACACAGACACACACAAACACATGCCTGACTGCATAGATTCCTTTTGCCTCTGGCAAGGAATCGATAACAAGTGTTCATCTACTCACCATAGGTAACCTACCCACTGAGTATGAGACCGATCCAAGATATCCTCTTTGAGTTATCGTGATTACAAGCCGGCGTCAGAGACAGACAAACAGACAGATATACAGACATACACACACATATGCGTGACTGCATAGATTCCTTTTGCCTCTGGCAAGGAATCAATATTAATAATAATACTGCTTTTCCAAGTATGATCAAAGCGCTTTACAGATATCACCCCTGGTCATAGGAACCAGTCACGACTCCCCAACAATCCTGAAGAGTAAATGGCAGCAGCAACCAGAACATTATGACGAACCTTCAACACTGTACAAACGAAACTGTTGGAGAAGTATTTAGCTGCATAATCTGTAGGAGACGAAGCCGTTTAAATTTTTCACAAAATGGCGCCAAATGATGCCAAGATGACCTTTGACCCAAAATTCTCAAACACCAAACACCCCAAAAGAAAGCACTACCCAAGTATCATCATGACAAACTATCAAAACTGTACCACATAATCTGCTGGAGAAGAAGCTTTCTTAGTGCTATCACAAAATGGTGCCAAATGCTGTCAAGATGACCTTTGACCCCAAATTTCCGAACACCTCAAAGGCAGCACTACCCAACTATCATCATGACGAACTGTACCACGTAATCTGTAGGAGAATAAGCATTTTAGTCTTAGTGTTTTAGACTGTACCACCAAAGGATGCTAAGATGACCTTTGACCCCATATTCCTGAACACCCTGGAGGGAGTATCATTATAACACACTATCGGAACTGTACCATGTAATCTGTAGGAGAAGATGCATTTTTGATTCCTTGACGAAGTCTCAAGGAATCTATGTAGTCATGCTGGTGTATGTGTGTGTGTGTGTGTGTATGTACATGATGTGTGTGTGTGTGTGTGTGTATATGTGTTTGACGCTTGCCTTGTAAACACGATAAGTCGAATATGCCTGGTCGGATCAAGTTGAAACTTGGTATGTGTGTTCCTCATGATGTCTTCTCAGTCCCTATTGATTTGGGTGATGGTCCAAAACTTAGGATTTTTGTAAAATTTTGAAAAAATCCTTGTAAACAGATAAGTCCAGAACGCCCTGTCCCATCAAGTTGAAACTTGTTGGGTGTGTTTCCCATGATGAGTACAGGAACCCTTTTGTTTTTGGTACAGATCCGAGGTCTTTTTGTGTCAAAACTTAGGCAATTTGTGAAATTCTGCAAATTTTGAGAAAAATCCTTGTAAACATGATAAGTCCAGGATTAAGTTGAACGTTGGTGTGTATGTTTGCCGTGAAGAGTACAGGAACCTTATTGTTTTTGGTACAGATTCAAGGTCTCTTTGGATCAAAACTGACGAAGTTTGGGAAATTCTGCAAATTTTGTGAAAAAATCCTTGTGAACACGATAAGTCCAGAACGCCTCGTCTGATCAAGTTGAACGTTGGTGTGTGTGTTTCCCGTGAAGAGTACGGGATCCCTATTGTTTTTGGTACAGATCCAAGGTCTTTTTTGGTCAAAACTTAGGAAATTCGTAAAATTCTGGATATTTTGAGAGAAAAAAGCCTTGTAAACACGATAAGTCCAGATTGCCTGATTGGATTAAGTTGAAAGTTGGTGTGTGTGTTTCCCACAATGAGTACAGGAACCCTATTGCTTTGGGTACAGATCCAAGGTCTTTTTGGGTTGAAACTAGGTAATTTGTGAAATTCTGGATATTTTGAGAAAAAAGCCTTGTAAACACGATAAGTCCAAATTGCCTGGTCGGATCAAGTTGAAACTTGTTGTGTGTGTTTGCCATGATGAGTACAGGAACCCTATTGTTTTTGGTACAGATCCAAGGTCTTTTGGGGTCAAAACGTAGGAAATTTGTGAAATTCTGGATACAAAATTAGAAACCTTGTGAAGTGAACCATACCTCTTGTGTACCTTAATATATAGCCAACTTGTAAGAATTAATGCCAGTATGTACCAATTTAAAACCCAGTGAGCCTTCAATTTTATATCTGATATGGCTAGCTGTAAACACGCTAAGTCGACCATGCCTGGTTGGATCATGTTCATACTTGGTATGTATGTTCCCCATAATGAGTACATGATCCCTATTGTTTTTGGGAGAGGTCAACAGAGGTCAAATACTGAAAACCTTTTAAACACGCTAAGTTGATCATGCCTGGTCTGATCAAGTTCAAAAGTGGTGTGTTGGTTTCTCATAATGAGTGCAAGGACCCTATTGATTTAGGTGGAGGGAGGTCTGAGCTCATTTTGGGTCAAAAATAGAGATTTTGTGAAAGTTAGGTCTGTTGCATTTTTGGTTCTAAGCTAAGACTACTACGCCAAGTCAGATCAAGTTCATACTTGGTATGTATGTTTCCCATAATGAGTACCTGATCCCTGTTGTTTTTGGGAGAGGTTAGATGTGTCACTTATATACTCAAAAAGCTTTGTTCTTCCTATGTACCCTACTCATATGCTGCGATATATTCTATTTTGAACTCTGCGTGACCACAGTTAGGGGGACACCTCACGTTAGGAGCATCCAATGTGGAAGCTTATGCTACAAATTGCGCCCCCCCCCCCCGAACGCCTTTGCATTTGATGTAACTCAGACTTCATCATTGATACCAGGGTTGCCAATTGGCTTTATGATCCAGGGCCAGTCTTCCCACCCTATAAAATAATTGTCTCATTGACTTTTCCTAACTACCCCATGAATTAGAGAATCATCTATGCAGTCATACTGGCCTAAATGTGTGATGCTTTGCTTGTAAGCACGATAAGTCGAACATGCCTGGTTGGATCAAGTTCATACTTGGTATATATATTCTCCATAATGATCTCTTATTGTTTTTGGAAGAGGTCAGAGGTAATTCGAGGTCAGCAGAGGTCAACGACTGAAAACCTTTCAAACACTCTAATTCAACTATGCCTGGTCAGATCCAGTTCAAATATGGTGTGTTTGTTTCTCATAATGAGTACAGGGACCCTGTTTATTTTGGTGTAGGTCTGAGCTAATTTATTGTCAAAAATTGATTTTTGTTTTAGGCTAGGTATTTTTTGCACTTTTTGCTTGTAAACACGCTAAGTCGGACATGCCTGTTCGGATCAAGTTCATACTTGGTAATTTTGGTATGTATAATGAGTATATGATCCATGTTGTTTTGAGAAGAGGTCATCTAGGTCAACATAGGTTAAAGACTGAAAACCTTGCAAACACTCTAAGTCAACCATGCCTTGTCAGTTCAAGTTCAATTTTGGTGTGTAGGTTTCTCATAACGAGTACAGGGACACTCTTGATTTTGGTGGAGGTCTTAGCTCATTTTGTAGTCAAAAATGGAAATTTTGTGAAATGTTTTTATTCTTTCACTTTTGGCTTGTAAACACCACAAGTCGACAATGCCTGGTCAGACCAAGTTCATACTTGGTATGTATGTTACCCATACATAGTGAGTACATGTTCCCTATTGTTTTTTAAGGAGGTCAGATGTCATCTAAGGTCAACAGAGGTCAACGACTGTAAACCTTGTAAACATTCTAGATCAACCATGCCTGGGTCAGGTCGAGTTCAAATGTGATGTGTTTGATTCTCATAATGAGTCCAGGGACCTTATTGATTTTGGTAGAGATCTGAGCTCAATTTTGGTCAAATGTGAAATTTAGGTATTTTTTGGTACTTTTCGCTTCTGAACACGCTAAGGCGACCATGCATGGTCGGACCCAGTTAATACTTGTATGTATGTCCCCATAATAAGTACATGATCCCTATTGTTTTTTGAAGAGGTCAGATGTCATGATTGTCATCTGAGGTCAACAGAGGTCAAAAACTAAAAACCTTGTACACATTCTAAGTCAACCGATCCTGATCAGATCAAGATCAAATTTGGTGTGTATACGTTTCTCATGAGTACAGGGACCCTTTTGATTTTTGTGGAGGTCTCAGCTAATTTTTTGTCAAAAATGGAAATTTTGTGAAATGTTGGTATTTTTGTACTTTTTGCTTGCAAACACGCTAAATCGACCATGTCGGGTCAGATCAAGTTCATACCATACCTGGTTTGTATGCTTCTCATAATGAGTAGCCTACATGATCCCCATTGATTTTGGAAGAGGTCAGAGGTCAACAGAGGTCAAACTCTGACACCTTGTAAATACGATAGGTCGAACATGCCTTCCCGGTCACGTTCATGAGCACATGGTCCCTATTGAGTTCGGTGGAGGTCTGAGCTTATTTGTTGTCAAGAATGGGTATTTTGCGAAATTTTGGTATTTGCTGTACTTTTTGCTTGTAAACACGATGAGTCGAACATGCCTTGTCAGATCAAGTTCACACTTGGCATATGTGTTCCCCATAAGCGTAAGCAGGGAAACTGTAGTATTTTCTATATAGATAGTGATTTTAAACAACGAGGCTTTACCATTTCACAATCAGGGAATCACTGACTCTTTCTGTCTTTCTGGCTATTATAACATAATGTCCATATTGAAATGCTTGCAAATTACATTTGAATGTCCCCACTCCTTCTATACCCAACATTTTTGGAGGGTGTTTCAGCCTTTTTATCGGCCTTCTTCATTGTCCAATTCACTAAGAGCGCACTGCTATTTAAATTCGAATGTTGGTTTAGTAATTTTTTGTTAACAATAAAACATCAGTTACAATATATATAGTCTAGTGTGACAGGAAATCTTAAGAAAGGATAGACCAGGCCAAATTGAAAACTTCTGACAATTAAGAGGATGGAAAACTTAACCTAATGTCCCATCGCAAAATATATCCGGTTATCAATGTGTTAATTTTTCAAGTTTCTAGAAATCTTCATTTCAATTGAGCATCTGGTAACATTTGTGATGTCATAGTTGCACTCGGAATGAAAAGTTCTTTGTAAGTCTTTATAATCTAACTGATTTTTATTACACCAAGTTGCAAGGCTATGCCAAGTTCTTAATGTTTTTTAGAAAAAAATAATGTTCTAGCATAGTGACTGCTTTTAAAAACTTCAAAACTAAAAACTTTCAAGGAAAATGTTGTCATCCAATTATAAAGAAATACATAGGCTATTGTAGACAAAGGCAACCGTGACATCATGATAAAATTGATGCTAAACAGTGTTTGTCAGCTAATTTGACAACTATTAAAAGCGAGAAATCTCAAGAACGGAGAGATCTATATGGAGTTTTCAGATAATGATTGATAGCGTTCATTTTGCTCTATAAGATATCAAGTTTTCATTTTAGTCTGGACTACCTTATAAAATAGGAATGTTGAAACTTTGAATCACTAAAACTGATTATTTTAAAACCATTTTCCAGTACACGGCGGATGGTCAGTGTGGGACGAATGGTCACCATGTAATGCCCTCAGGTGCGGCTTGTCCGGTCAGCAGATCAGAGCGAGGAGCTGCACCGAACCGAAACCAAAACGTGGAGGGAATTACTGTGACGGACCCATCATAGAGAGACAACCGTGTGACCGCCTTTGTGCACGTAAGTAATCAGTGAACAGTGACAATACCACTGACCCCAAGGGGGTGGGGCAACTTTATCCAGTTTTATCAGTAAAATCAAATTTTGACATATGTTATAGTTCATTAAAAAGTATGCAAGTGGCACTTCATCCCAAATATATAAAGTTGTGAACAAAAAGAGAATAGCCCAAATATACAACACACACACACATATGGTATGTGACACACGCATGTGACATGTGACATACGCATATGACATGTGACGCACGTATTTCAAGCTCCTCACACGCTCACACACTATACAATATTTAACGCACGCAAAAACAATAGGTATCAATAACTCATACCTTGTCAAGTTATAGCTTTCACAAACTCTGCAGTCTCTGGCCTCTGTTGATGTAAAGATGACCTTCAACCCCCCCCCCCCACATCTCCCCCCCCCCAAAAAAAGATCAACACTAATTAATGGACTTCATCTATTTGCTATGAACAACCGACCTACCAAGTATGAGGCCGATCCAATTTACCATCACTCAGTTCGCCTGATTACAAGCTCATTTTGGTAAAATGAGGTATGGCCCCGCCCCTCATGAACATTAATGAGATGGGATGTCATATCACCCACACATATACTACACCTCCTACCAGTACCGCCAAATCAAGTTCCATCAAAATCGGACACACGGTTGCCGAGATATGGACATTTGAAGAAATTCACTTTAACTCTTAAATCCCCACAATTAAAAAAAAAAAAAAGTAGGGATTATACGTAATCCGGTTTTAATTTGCTTTAGATTGATATTTGCAATGAAAGTTGTCAATTAGAAGTATTTTTTGTCTGAGAGGAAATGAAATTCTCTTTCAAA
>JAODUJ010174168.1:0-16403 GCA_027564615.1 Psolus chitonoides
ACCTTGGCCTTCATACCTGTGGATGAATATTGAACAAAAAAGAGCAGTTGTAATACCAGCTTGATAGACCATGACCACCAAAAAAAAAGCAAACAACGGTAATGCTAGTGCTGCAAATGTTCTTACAATTTGGCTCCACATGTTTGTATTCTGACTATTTAGAATCGATGTAATAAAAATAAAACCGAATTATTCGAAAATCTTTTGAGAAATGTGCCAACCACCACAGGCTTATGTATTATTCAAAAAATGGAACCATCTTGTGTGTTGGTAGATACCAAAATACTTCTAACTATTAATTTAATAATAATAGGAGTTATTCACCATAAACATATTCTACATACACATGCCAATCATTGAAATGTATCACAAAATAGTTACCTTCCATACAGGACAAAGAAGGGTGAAAACCCATTGGAGTGTGATTGATCGAAACTCGGAAGCCAAAGAGGATAGTGTCAATATGGGAATCCCAATCGGTGCCTTCTCATTACATGTCTTGTTCAATGCATCCCGTAGTGTCTGGTTGAACTTTTCCAACCAGACTATTCGTCTGTGGGTGTTAGGCACTGGCAATCCGATGCTCGATACCCAGTCTAGCAAACAGTTCTTTGTTGATGTTGTTAATAAATTGTTGTTAATGTCATTCTTTGCCGACAAACAATCGCTGTCACTGTCCTACTCAGTCTGTGATTGGCCAAGTCAGTGATGTGATGAAATATAGGACATGAGTTAGCGGAGCGGTAATATATTCATCATCATTCTCTTTAACATCTCAATTAATCCACTTCGGTGGGTAAGACGGTCCATGAATTCTTTCACACTGTGGGGTCTGCCGGTCGAGTCCAAGCTTTAAACCTTGAGATAGTGCTGCACAATGTTCGACTAGTGCTTTTCCGATCGTCCTCGAGGTGAACTTTCAGCAATCTGCATTCCAGTGTACCTCATACTCCATCCATAACTATGCTGAAATGCCCATACCATCCTTGACAGATTCAACTACTTGTACATACTTTCCAAGTCTTTTCTTCGCTGTTTGTGTCGAACCACATAGCCATCCCAACATTGACTGCTCATTCCTCTCCATCCGTCCTACATCCTCTGAATGTGGGGCTCAACATTCACTACCACACTACTCCATACAAAGGTGTTAAACAAAGCACCCATTACGGCTGCATAAGTCCCCAACCTCCACTGACCATGTTCCCGAGATAACATAATGAGTTACTCCCACGAGGTCCACGGTCCTACTTTGAATAGGTGATGCAGTGCCATCAGTGCACATCTGCTGCACTTAAAAAAGGGGTTCGGCGAACCATACCAGTGATGCCAGAGCATTTCTGTGACAGTTGAGGCAATAGATGGAGTTTGTGTCCATGCCTTAGCAATAGACCCAACAAGGATATCTGCTGCAATTCATCAGAGGGTTGAGATTTGGTCCTTTACCTTTCCTGTAACATAGCGTGCCTCTAGTCGACCATAGGCCACAACCCAAAACAGTACACGAACTAATACGGTTGAACTCTTAACGGAAACTAACTGTATTCGGTCTATCTCGCCGGATGATAAGGCGGGACACAAGTGTGCTTGATCCCATTATTGCTAAAAAATGTCTGGAATTCACTGGAAGTGAACTGCGGCCCGTTGTCTGAGACAACTTCCTTTGGAAGGCCGTAAGATGCGAACAAGGAACGTAACACTTCAACTGTTTTAGCAGTAGTTGTCAATTAAGACAAGGAAGTGCTTCTGATCCCATTCCGCAAAATCTATATGCACCCGTACCCATACTTGTGTGGGCCAAGGCCACGGCTGGAGAGGAGCTGCCGCAGGCTTGTTACTCATAGACATACACGTCTGACAATTAGATACTTGCTGCTCTATCTGAGCATCAAGTCCCGGCCACCAAAGGAAACTGCGTTCAAAAGCCTTCATTTGTGACATTCCATTATGTTGGCTATCCAACAACTGTGCCCTGAGTAGCTTGACATATCTTAGAGGCAGTGATTGATTGGTAAGTCATCAACATATGAAAAATAAAACACATGGTCATCATCTACATGTACCACAGATGTTTGAGGCAGCCGTCTTCAGACCGTCTATACACAATATCATAATTATAGGCTGATAGCAAGAGTGCCCATCGCTGCATACGCGCAGCTGCCAATGTAGGAATGAGCGACTTAGGATGGCTGTTAATGGCTAGTGATCTGTCACTAGTTCAAATTTGCGCCTATACGGGTACTTGTGAAACTTATGCACACCAAACATCGAGCTAAGGGCTTCTAGCTCTATTTGCGAATAATTCCTTTCAGACCTGCTCAAAGTGCGGGACGCGAATGCTATCGGATGCTCTTGACCATCCGGTAACACATGAGGAATAACAGCACCTATCCCATCCTTAGCTCCTTAGATTCCCAGCCTCACAGGTTTCGAAACATAATAATGAACTAAAACTGAACTCCCAATCAGCATTTCCTTACTGTCCTGGAATGCCTTCTGACATTCAGCTGTCCGAACCCATTTTACTCCCTTACAGAGCAAAGCATTGAGAGGGTGAATTCTGGTAGATGGGCTCGGTAGGAATTTGCCATAATAGTTGAGCAACCTCAAGTAAGACCTCAGCGCTGTCGGGTTTGTTGGCATTTTTGATAGCTTCCACTTTCTTGACAGTCGGGTGCACTTACTCTTCTTAATCCTAATATTATACTTGCGAAGTCTGCTGAGAACCTGCTCCAGTAAGCGGTCATGTTCAGTCTGTAATGGAGCCGATATCAGGATATCGTCCAAGTAGCAGCAGACGTTCGGAATCCCCTGCAGAACCTGCTCCTTGGTATGCTGGAGTATCGCAGGTGCGGACGTCACGCCGTAGGGAAGCCTGGTGAACTGGTAAAGGCCAAGGTGAGTATTTATAGTTAAGAATTTCTTTGACATCTCGTCAACCTGCAATTGTAGGTAAGCATTTGTCAAATCCAACTTTGTGAAGACTGATCCTCCTGCAAGCGTCGCGAAGAGGTCCTCCGCTGTTGGTAGAGGATGAGGATTCTCCTCGATTAGCCAGTTGATGCCCAATCACTTCTATTCACCTTAGTTTACGATGCCAAGTCTTTCTAACCTGTTGAGTTGAGCGAGGCTTGAAATACACTGGTTTAGCCCCGTCTCTAACGTCAATGTTGGTAGTAAAATCATGTATGCCAGTGATTTCGTCATTGAGAATGTCTGCAAATTTAGCCATGATAATTGGCATTGTCTGTTCTTGTGTATGTGCGCAAAGTAACATCACTGCGTTCCAAAGGAAGATTCCCAAACTTGGGCAGATCAGCTGAGTAGAGTTCCGGACTAATGAACTAAAGGCTGTGTCCCGGCACTGTGCTGTTGAATATATTGGATTGTGAGGATCACACCGCACCCAGATCTACTACGGTCCGTAGAGACCTTGTTTCTCTGCTGAATACTGGTGGTGATGGGAGTAGAGGGATGGGATGGCTGGCTACCTGGACAACAGAATTTCAATAACTGGAGGCCAGCATGTTAGTGTACAAGTCTTGGTGGAGGGCCAATATACTATGTTGTAACCATAAACTCACTGAGCTTTCTGTAATGGTACAAATTGCCAACAGTCACTTGTTTCAATGGGAGGAACCATGTTTTCAAAAACATGGTCATGGGCTCCTGAAAATGATTCGTTTCAGTAATGGCCGCTGCTACAACTGGTATATGTTTTATCGAGTTCAAAACTGCCAGCGTAAACTTCTCTGTCTGCTGGTTGATGTTGGTGATTTTGTTGAGAAACCGCCTGACATCAACATTGCTCCAATCCTTCGAACGAATGAAAAAAGGAAATATAAACATGAAGTAAATGTAAGAATGCCAACCGTAGAATGTTGTTGAAATCATCATATACGATCACAAACATTACCCAGGGAAAAGGTAGGGTTGGCAACTTCAATGACAGTAAATGATCATAGTGTACTAGGCTAAAGCTTGAGTCCAGCAACTATTAGAATAATATACATCATAATGCAATGATCAATGTTTTTTGTCATGGTGCACATGGAACCGAAACCTATGCATTACAACTTTTGCGAACTAAACAGGAGATATAAAAGATGATGAAAAACTGAACTAATTGGTGAAAGTCCCATCGAAAAATCATAACTGGCCAATGCACCCTAGCTGAGAAGCTCTGTGTAAGTCCTGTTTTTCATCGCACTGAGGTGCCAAGCACCAAGTTAGAAGTGATGCCAAAACTCTCATTCTCAGACACTCAGAGGCAGTGACAGCCAGACACGGCCGACATAGATACACGACTAGGTGACACCCTGCTGCTCTATAGGGAGCTTTCGATTGAGTGGACGTGGACGACGCTCCAGTTGTCCGCCGGGCCTACGTGAACGCGTCGACTCCTTAAGTACGTCGACCGATAAAACATGTTTCGACCCCCCTGGCCAGTCGACGTAGACGACGTCGCAACAAGCGTAGCAACGCTATATGTTCAAAATGGCGAACTTAAATCGAATTAGAGATTTAATAAGGTTTGGATATTTTTGTGACGTGATTGACGATGAAGAATTCGCTCTTCTTTACGATGCCAACCGACCTTCAAATCCCGATTTCAATTATTCCAGCTATGAATTATTTGATCTCGGCAAATACAACGATGACGAATGTAATTCTTACTCCAGGTATGTTGAACTTGAAAAAGCCTAGCCTTTCGGGGCCTAACACGGTTAAGGGGGGGGCAAAGACCAACGGCAACTCCCCCCACCCCCCACTCCCCGTCCTTAAACCAAACTCCCGGCATTAATTTTAGTGCCGTAAATGTCCAGGCGGCCTTAATTGTCCGGGCTGCAATCTTTTTTATTGTTATTTACGTGTTATTTACGTTTTTTGTAAGTGGTTTGTGTGAATTGTGGTGGGCCCCGCCCAGCTATGCTATCTTTGTATATAAAAACACAGACCAGCTATTTCATTCCTTTATTTCATGGGGTAGTTACGTACACCTCCGTTTAGCTTGCTATGTTAGTTGTAGGCCTAATTTTGTTATTTCTTATTGTGTTTATTGTGATATTTTGAAGAAAAAGTGGGTGCACTGCTTAATTCTCCCGGCCGTCTTAAACTTGCATGATCGGGTATAGCCATGGGGGCATTTTGGAGCAATGCCCACCAACAAATATTCCTTCCAGAAAATTTAATGTCCGTCACCACGACACTTACCCCCCACCCTCCACCCCTCCCCCTAAAATGTAAAGCTGCATGTGGCTACGGGCCCGAATATAATGAAGGGATCGCCCAGTATCAAAATTGTCAACTAAGAATGAACATCTTGTAGGCCTAAAACTATCATAGCCTACGGTTAATGATCCCATATCAATACGATGTTACCTTATTAGGGCCATGTGATTTTTGTCAGGGACAACTACAATTTAATTGGTTATCCGTGGGACAACTATAGGTTTTCGTTAGAGTAAATGAAATGTTGATACATACTGCAACCAACTAAAGAAAAATGGGTTTGAAAAGACTGAATAATATCTTCCGTAACTACGTTAATCCACTAATTTTTTTGTCTCCGGTAACCCGGCCTGCCCGAAAAAGTCGCTGAGAAAAATCTTTTGTTAGGCCGCCTACACTTCCTTGGAATAGTTAGTCTAGAGTCGTCCATGTCTAAAATATAGTGAAACGTTTTCATAATCACATTTCTACAATTGTCGACATATAAACCGGTAAATCAGTTTTCTTACGCAATAAATAACTCGTTTACCCCCTATTTTTCTAACCACCCCCCCCCCTCCCTATAGCACGTGGTTACTATATGTTTCAGTTTAGAAGCAAACATCGTTGTTTGCAATACGAATAAATTATGGTGTCTACGAAAACAAGGCAAAAACACCAGTTGGAAACTAACATTACAGGGAAATGAATAAAATATGTGCCTGTTGACAATAGTGTGACATAAATTGTTTGGTTTTCTTTTTTAGCTTTTTATAGGTAGGCCGAATTGCCTCTCGCCTACATCAGTTATCCATTCTACCAACATAGGCCTACTCTCGTGTATTGCATTGTACGTTAGATATATCAATAGGGAATTTGTTGGAGTCGACGAAGCAGTTCTGCATTGGGCGAGAGGCAATTTAATTTCGGAGGTAACCAAGTTATTGGACCTTTTGGAAGGGATGGGCATGGGAACGATTCACATGTGAAGGGGAGGGGGGTGGGTATTTTAGGGAGTTACATGGATTAATGGGCTGGTATGGGAGAGAGGGACAAAGGAGCGATGGGTATGCATGAGAGCGATGTACTTATTTAATTAAGGAAAACCATGGAAGGGAGGGACATGGAAGGGAGGGTTGTGCATAGTAGGGGGGGGGGGCATTGTAGGGGTCCCTCGAGGGACATGGGAGGGATGGATACGTTGGAGAGATGGACGACGAAGGACTATATAGAGGGGTATGGGCGAGAGGATACGAGGGAGAGAGAGGGACACAGGGGCGATGGATATGGCAGATGTACATGGGTGGGATGGACATATGGACTAAGGTACTTTCATGAAGAAATCGCTTTTTGTTTTACAGTGTAGGCTTTCTTTTAAAATTATTTGGGACAACCATAAATCACATTTTAAAAAGCACTCCCAGAGGAAAGCAATGTTTTATTTTGTTTTTGAGCCCTGCCTTAATAAAAAATATACTTTTCAAAGTTAATATATTGTCCTGTATATTAATGCAATTGACTTATCAGCGCCGGATCCAGAAGGGGCGTGGGGGCGCCCCCCCCCCTATTTTTTTTGCAGGGCAATGTTTTTTAAGGAGAAATTTGACTTCAAATGATGATAAATGTTGCACCAGATTGCATCTGAGGGTACTTAATTATTCAAAAATTTCTCAATTGCATCTGAGGGTACTTAATTATTCAAAAATTTCTCAAAGGGGAGGGGGACGCCTTCTCCCCTTAGACCCCTCCCCCAGGACAGCGATCAATGGAGGCCACGCCCCCCTTTTCAAGAATCCTGGATCCGGCCCTGCTTATGAAGTCAAGCCATTATTCTTAGTGCTGGTAATATGTGCACCGTTAGTGCTTTATATTTACTAATTTTGCTTTATGTATTTGTATCCAGATTCAAGAAAGCTGACATCTTTACTCTAAAGGATGTTCTGAGAATACCAGCCAGTATCAGATGTAAAAACGGGTCAAGGGTACCTGGCCTAGAGGGTCTTTGTATTATGCTGGCTCGATTCGCCTACCCCTGCAGATACGGGGATCTAATAAAGATGTTTGGCCGGAGTGTACCCCAGTTATGTCTTATTACATCATTTATGACCGATTTTGTATATGACAACTTCGTGCATTTGCTTAGCACTTTTGAACAACCGTGGTTGTCAACAGACAATCTAACTAAATTCGCTGCTGCAGTTGCTGAGAAAGGGGCAGCTCTCGAGAACTGCTGGGGGTTCGTGGACGGAACAGTTAGGGCGATATGTCGTCCGGGGGAAAACCAACGGGTGGTTTACAATGGCCACAAACGCATCCACGCGCTCAAATACCAGAGCGTCACAGCAGCTAATGGGATGATTGCACATTTATTTGGTCCTGTAGAGGGAAGGCACCACGACAGTTACATGCTTCGAGAGTCGAACCTCTACAACCAGCTTCAGCGTTATTCACATGATGGGGAGGGTAACATTTTATGCATATATGGTGACCCTGCGTACCCCATACGTGCCCAACTCCAGTGTCCATTCAAGGGTAACAACCTAACCGAAGACCAGGTGGCATACAATCGGTCAATGAGCAGTGTACGGGTGACAGTGGAATGGCTATTCGGGGACATTGTAAATAACTTCAAATTTGTTGATTTCAAGAAAAATCAAAAAGTTGGGCTATCAGCTATTGGCAAAATGTACTTGGTTTCGGGATTATTAACAAATGCACACACCTGCCAGTATGGAAATGTAACTTCTAAGTTCTTTGGACTGGAACCACCAACCCTGGTAGAGTATTTTCATGGCCAGTGATGCTTTGCTGTAATTTCTAATGTTATGATAGGTTTCTCATTAAGAGGGAATAAATGCTTCCTACAGATCCACAAAATGTTTCACATCATCAAAATCAATTGCTACTTAATCATTCATATATCTATGTTGACATTTAAAATACATGAAAAATCCCTTTTTTTAAAAGGTCAACCAACACGTAACAGATATTCCTGAAACTCCCACAGCTTGAAAGGCAAGCTTTCAGAACTCTACATGCCAATTTTGAAGTTACAGAAATGTTCCTAAGCTATTATAATTACATCTGATTAAGTGTGTGACGTCATAGGGGGACAAATAACCTAGCTCTAATTGAGTTGTGTTATTTTGCCGAGTTTTTATTTCCCCATAAATATACCAGAAAGCCACAGGCTTTGTGATTCCTTGGCAAAGATTGAATATTTTTCTTTTTTTAATGGTTAGGCATGGTGGCATTTTGACTGATTAGATGGTTATCATGTCAAGTTTGTATCCACCAAACAGAACATGAATACATGTTGAGCTTTCGTAGTGAATTTGTGTGTCCTCCCTCCACCCCCTCACCCAACAAAACCAGGGTTGTAGCCAGGCTCTTCAATTTGAATTTCTGGTTTGGGTGAATTTCACCATCTGGTTGGATATTTTCGCACCCAGGTCACATTTTCATTGACTTATTAAAAAAATACACACTCAACTGTAAATATGTATATTACTTCAACACCAAAACATGTCGTAGTAGCTGGAACTCGCCCAAAATCATGTTACAAACCACAACAATTATCTGGTTTCTCAATGCATGGGTCATCAGGTGTGAATGTCAACTAGCTTCGACCTGGTTTGCCAAATGCACTGTCACTGTCACAAGCAAGTGTCACAGACACACACACACACACATACGCACACACACACACACACACACACATACATACACACGCAGTCGTGATCACATAGATTCCTCCGGCTGACGCCAAGGAATCAAAAATGAGAGGGTTTTTTTGGGAAAGAGGTTGATGAATGCTTTGAGTAATGTCTCATGAACAAATTTGTAGCTTTTCACCCCGATTTCACTCTTCGCCTTTTTGTGACAGGCTTTTGAAAATATACATATGTGGCAGTTCTCCATACCCAATGCACAGGTACTTATTTCAACACCTTTGGGGTCCCCTCATGACATCACAGAAATAGAGACTCAACAGTACTCTCTGTGCATTTCAACTTCTTTGTCGACCAAAACTGGGTGCGAAGTAAGGTTTTCCTTACCAATGATATAATTGTGGTCACAAACAGCTAAAGTGAAATCTACATGTCGGTTGACCTTTAACATCACATTTTTATTCCACCACGGACAAATAAAAAAAAAACAGGAAGCCATGGAGTTAATTGGTTACTTGACTGACCAGGCAATCTGGACTTGGTGTGTTACAAGGATTTCTTTAGCCAAAATTTCAACAAAAAAAAATTACACAA
Source organism: Psolus chitonoides (assembly GCA_027564615.1). Classification (NCBI taxonomy): domain Eukaryota; kingdom Metazoa; phylum Echinodermata; class Holothuroidea; order Dendrochirotida; family Psolidae; genus Psolus; species Psolus chitonoides. Next base: position 9,477 of record JAODUJ010174168.1, read on the forward strand.
AAGGGCCTTGGATCAACAAATCACACAAACCTACCCAGTTTCCACTTGATCAGAAGAGGCAAATTTGACTTATGGTGTTTACAGGTATTTTTTTGACCCCCCCCCCAAAAAAAAACAAATCACATTTTCACCAAAATATTTTACCCAAAAGTCTTTGGATCACAACTATATGCTTCCTGTATTCATTGTGATAAACATACACATTACGTTTCAACTTAAACAGAATGGGTAATCTGGAGCTATGGTGTTTATAAGGCTTAGTTACAGTTCATATTTTAACGCAGTTCTTTCCCAGATGTAGGTCTGGACCAAAAATAACATGGACTGAGATATATATATATATATATATATATATGGATACATACAGACAGACACACATGTTAACTGCATTGATTCATTGACAGGACACTAAAAAAAAAAGCAAAGTCATGATGTATATTTTTCGAAAATATTATAATTATGTAACACTGTTTTAAATTATGTAAAAATAAATAAATATACTGCACAATCAATTCTTGAATATACAACAAGTACAAGATGTTCACTGTGCTACCTGCATTTGATGTGGCTTTGGCAAAGATATATAAATGTCCACCATTAATAATTGCAATAATAAAAAAATATAGAAAAAATCCCTTTTTTACATGTGGGAAGCAAAATTTTGGATGAATATCTGTTCCATTTCATTCTGAATATTACATAAAGGAATTATAACATGAAATAACTTAAGTTAAAACTACACATTTTTTCGGGTTTGGATGAAAAGAATTACACATCCATTTTTTTTCATGGCAGAATAAAAAAGAGCACATTTGAACATTGTGGAATGGAGGAAGTGTTGGACATCTCTGTAGTTTCCAAAAGTGTATTATTGTTTTAATCTCTTAAAAAATATATTTAAAATATATTTCTATGAATAATAAGTTTTTAATAAGTTTTAATAAGTTTTTTTTTTTGAAAGACTCAAAAACGATAACAGGTTTGGAAAATAATATACATCTTCTGCTTCTTCTCATAAATACAGTGACATTTCCGCAAGGACATTAGCTCACCATGCCCGTACTGAGTGATCAGCAAATTATACCCTAATATGGTTACTTAGATACTGAACAAGATCAACTCTTCAGAGAGTTACTAATGATGCTACAGGGTATATTTTTCCAATCCCTAACAGTATTTGGCAAGAAGCTAAACTTGTAACAATTAGTCCTAGAAGTTAGATGGCAATAATGCATAGGAGGAAGCCAAAGATGATCAACAGGAATGCTAGCCTGCTCATGAACACCCTTAGCAAAAAGAACGACTCAACTTTTTTTCCGGCGATCAGCCAAGGGAACTAATTCTAAATTTTTAATAAGTTAAGTGATAGTACCAGCATCATATGAATATTCAGAAGCAATTAACCTTGCTGCTCTCCTTTTCTAAATTGTTTTGTAAGAAGTTCTGATGGGGATCCCAGACAGCACCAGCATATTACAAGACAGGCCAAATTAAGTAACCACTTACACTGTAAAAAATTACTGAAAGTTCCTTTAACATCCGAAGGTGAATATTATCGGGCATTCGGGCCCATCGCCTTATTAGTTTTAGTTCATTACGTAGCTTTTCAACACCACATGTAGAGAGAGAGAGATGTCAGTCATTCTTCCATATGCAGGACTCAGGACTGGGATGATATCAAACACTGTATTTGTAAATACACTACAAAATTGGTTATTAAAGGCAGTAGCTTTGTCACTACCATTAATTAATTGGCTCTGTTGAGTGTGAAGCGGGGGAATGATTCAGTTATTATCCTTTTTCTGACCATTGACGTATCTTGAGAAAGGTTTAGAATCAGATTTTACATCCGATATCATGCCATTGACATAAAGTATTTCATGTGGGAGAGGTAAATATTCTTCTTAATGCACAAATAATTATTGAAATAAGCAAGCAATTCATGTGCCCTTCTAGCACATGATATGCCATTATCATACCATTACCAACATACTTACAGTAGGTTGTTGCTATGAGGGTGACGATGGCACAGAATGTTAGACACACTTAGTCAACTGACATAGTGTTCTTGTTTTGTACTGAATCTCAATATACTCAAAATAGACTATAAACAAATATAAAAAAAAAAAAAATTGACCCTCGCCATTGACTTTAGTGAGTCTAACATTCTGTGACATCGCTCTACTGATATAGTCTGGCAGTGGCACATCACTCCTTCTTCTGGCTCTTTAGCAACTCTAACAACATTTGATTTTGCTGCATCAGCTGCTGCTGAAATAGGTCCATTCTCCTTGCTCTGTCCATTTCTTCTTGTCTCCTCCTGTCCTCTTCCCTTTCATCCCTCTCCCTCCGTCTATCTTCATCCTGTAGCCGTCTTTCTTCATCCCGTCTCCGTCTTTCTTCCTCTCTTTCCTCCCTCTCAAATCTTCTCTGATCATCTTGCCTTTTCCTCTCTGCCTCCTCTCTTCTAAACTCAAACTCACGTTCTTTCAATTCCTGGTCCATTTTTAATTTCTTTAGTAGGAACTCAGTCGCATCGCTCCCTGTATTTCTCTTCTTTCTAGATGAGCCATCTTTTTCATGTTTGTTCCTAAAAACAAATCAATTGAAAAAAATTAAATTGCTTATGAATGTAATAACTATATTAGTGATTTCATCGGGTAGAAAAATCCTACCCCGGTACCAGCATCACACTACCCGTTGGGTACCCGGGTACCCGACAACGTCACTTTCAGAAAAATATGTGCTTGTGAATGCAAGTAGGCTATGCGGTGTCATATAAGGCCACCGTTTATCTGCGAACGCGGATATCATTTTTTAAGGAAAACTACAGAATGCAATCATTATCCACGTTCATGGAAAACTGATATGAAACAGCTTTCCGATATGTTTTACCTATAATAACTTTTCTGGGCCTAAACTTAACGTAAAAATGTGTAAAATAACAGAATTTGGAAAGTGCAAAACAGAAGTTGTAAATATTTTAGATCCGGGTAGGAATTTTGGATCCGGGTAGTAACGACGTCGGGCGGGTACCCGGGTATGTACCCGGTGAAATCACTTAACTAAACCCCGTGACACGGAGTGTCTGGGGATATTATGTTTTTGGCTTCGCCGCCGCCATCTCCGTTTCCGCCGTCGGAAACTTTTCGCGTTAGCGCAATTACTTGCCAACGCATTGCTCGATTAAATTTAAATTTTGTACACACGTTTGCCATAACGAAATCTCGGCCGAGTCGGAAGTGGGCATCGCCAGCCCCCTGGGGACCGCTAATTTGCAAAATCGTGCGAATTTTTCAAGTTTATCCTATTTTAACGAAGCTTGGTGGATGTGATCTACAATGGGTCCCAACAAAAGTTCAGGCCATTTTGAGGTCATGACGGCTGCCATTTTGGATTTTTGCGCAAATTTTTCAGGTTTATCCGATTTTAACGAAAGTTGGTGGATGTAATCAACAATGGGTCTCGACAAAACTTCAGGCCATTTTGAGGTCGTTGGAGGTCATGACGGCGGCCATTTTGGATTTTTGCAAATTTATTAGAATTTTTCAAGTTTGTCGTACTTAAACGAAAGTTAGTTGATTTGATCTACAATGGGTCCCAACAAAAGTTCTGGCCATTTTGTTTTTGTTGGAACCCAGTCACGGGGATATTGTTTGCGCAGCAAATGCATGTCTAGTTTCAGCATTGGATTTAGTCCCAAAATCAGGTATTGCAATTTTCATTTTCCCAGATTTGTTGATGAATTTTCTTGAAACTTTGAGTGGCCCCCTTGGACCATTAAAATGGAAAATACCGGGAAATGTACCGCCCGGTATTTCCCGCCCTGGTATTTCCCGGCCAACCCTGGTTTTAACCAGAAAGCCATGAGGCTTAGTGATTCCTTGACTGTTAAATGACATTAAAGAATGGAAATGTTGCCAAATGTTGTTAGTACTGTAGCTTTATAAGACTTATCATGTTTACAAGGATTTATTTAACTAAAACACCTTGGACTTGCAATAAAATAAACATGGTTCCTATGCTCACCTTGGTAAACAAACACACCAAGTTTCACCTTGTTGAGTGTTTACAAGGATTTTGGTCATATTTCCCGATATTTTACAATTTTTTCTCAGTTTCAAACACGAAAGTGCTTGGACATGGGCCTTAAACATTAGGGCACATCTTACGGTCATGAGAAAGGCGGACATAAAGTTTCAATCCAATCGGACCAGGCATTTTGGGCTTTGAGTGTTTACAAGGATTTTTTTCAATTTTTTTTCAGTTTTGACCCAAAAAGACTTTGGACCTACTCCTAGAAATAAAATAACAGAGCACATCTACAGTCCATGAAGAATACACACACAAAGTTTCAACTTAATTGGACCAGGCAAAATGTACTTAAGAGTGATAACAAGGATTTTTTCAACATTAACAGTTTTTCTATGTTTTGACTCAAATGACATTGGATGGGACCTGGACCAAAAACAATAGGGCACATGTACATATCATGAGAAACACACACACACACCAAGTTTCAATCCAATCGCAGACCAGGCGTTTTTTTACTAAGAGCGTTTACAAGCCAGGCGTCACACACACAGAGGTTTGTTTTACATTCAGTTTGAGGACTTCATTGTGCTTTTCTTTGTTCTTGTTACCTCGACCCTAACTTTAACAATACACTCTCTTTTGTCAAACTACCGAGGACTTCAGAAATCTTTTGTATTAAATGTACTAATAAGTACCTTTTGCTTGTTTCTGCGAAGGACTCAAGAGCCCTCCTCCTCATCTCTGCGCCATCTTCTTCTTTCCTGGCCCCCTTTTCTTGCTCTTCAGTTTTCTGTTCTTTTGCTTCATTTTCTATTTCAACAAGTTCCTCAATTATTTGAGTCATTTCAGTATCATTGGTTGATAACTCCGGAGCAATACCACTTGCTTTCATCTCTTGTCTGTTTTTCTTCAGAACCTGGTCTTTTAGGAGTTTATACCGGTCCCTCACCGACCGCTTAGTAACACCGTATCCAAGTTTTTTTAGGTTGTTTGCTATCATCTCCCATGCCATCCCCCTCTCTTTTGTGCGTTCCTTATGCTGAAACGGGTTAACCAGGTCAACCTCCCTGCATAGAGTGACGTTCATAGCATCCGACCAATATAAGGAACTGTTAGAAATGAGACATAGAAAGGGATAATAAGTTCAAAACAAGAAAGCCAATTGTTTTGTGCTTAATTGCCTTAAATTGGCATGATTTTGCACAAAGGGTAAATGAGTTGATATTTCTAATTTTCTATTACACAAAATGTTTCCAAACTTCATATTTTGCAAGAAATTTTCGCATATTGAGCAGATCAACCCTACTGTTTTGATATTAATTCCAAGGTCAATCAAAGCAATCCAAGTTGAAAAACCGAAAAACAAGTTGTATCTGGATTCTGGAGAAAGCATGAACCCTATTTTGCTTTAATTTCTGTTTCAATGTTATTAAGATCAGCAGAGGTGAATCAATGGAATTGTTATCATTTACATGTTTCATACTTGATTCCCTAGATTGAGGACATTCATTAACCCTGTATTTTTTATTTCAGAAATGAACTTCATGGGGTGGGGGGGGGGGGGTCAATGGATCATACTTGACATAAATTTCATCAGTGTATGATTCATGCAAACTTACACATTCATAAATACCTGTTTTAGTTTCCTGCATTCTGATTGGTCGAAAAGTTCATTCGAGACCGGTATCGAATCGCATTCGAGGGTAGGGTCATTTGCATATTGGTTTTCAGGAGAATTAATCCATATGATCATTCATTGTTTTGTAACTAGGTAGTCATAGCAACCATGTAGGCTACCAGCACACAATAACAACATTACATTCCTGTGTATGTTGCTATTGCATTGGGCAATATGCCCCATACTTGTACAACAGTAACAACACTGAAAATGATACACAGTGTGTACGGCCACACTGGTGTATGTGCATATTTGAACATTTTCTGATAGGGAGAGGAGGATGTCTTACTACTTCAATGGTTAGAGGGATTATACTGGTTATATGGGTGACGTCTAGGCCTATGCAGTATGTAGAATACACTACAAGTAGGCCTACAATATAGCATAGTTGACGCCCTCTCCCTATCACCAAGTCATTTGAACAACTTGCTGCATTTTGCCCAGAGTGCAGGGGACTAAATAATACTATTAGCCTAACGTTTGTCCTAGCACTACCACTAACGTAGTATTTCGTAAACCAATCCACTCCTGCCAAATACAGTAATGTACTAATGTTAAGACTTTAACGTTAGGCCTAGCCTACATTGGGCCTGGGCCTAACTGTTAGCAGTGTGGGATTCTAATGATTTTTACATGGTTGTCCAAAGGACTACCATTTTCTGAAATCTGGTTGTCCTGCAAAAAATGAGGTAGTCCCACTAACTTTTTAGCAACAAGAAATTACGCATTAAATGACAGCCGAAACAAATAAGAGTGATCATATCCACTGTCTTTATCTACATTATACAGAGATGTAAGTAAGGCTGCCAAAAAAAGAAAAGAAAATAATAGCAATGTACGGGTGACACCGTCCTGGGGACACCATCCTGGGGGAGGAGTTAAAGGGGAGGGGGTGTCCCCCTCCCGTTTAGAACATTTTTGCTCTCAGAAGGGAGCTGAGATGCAAAATGGTGCTATAAATTTCATCAATTTCGGTACCTGGAGTATGCTCATGCACCACAAAATACAATTTTTGTGATATTTTTTCATTTATTTTAGCCTACACTTATAATGTACACAGTATCCTAACGATGGGCTACCGTACAGTGCCACATGGTTACAATGCAGCCTAGTCCTGACTAGCCTGGAACAATCTTACTTTTGAACGCAATCATAGGGGGCCTAGCCCTTTTCATGCAACGTTGCGTTTCTTATATGCCGTTCACCCCCCATAC
>JAODUJ010174169.1:0-10807 GCA_027564615.1 Psolus chitonoides
TCAAGGACTTTAGAGACGCACTGGTTGGTGTCCACATTTTTGAGGCACCACACACCTCGTTTAGTTGCTGAACAGGCTTCAACGAGTATTTGCATAGAAATAGAAGTGGACCAGTTCGGAAATAGAGAGGAACGTTGCATTCTGGGATATGGTCAAGGCGAGCTGTACCAAAGTTTTACCAATCAGTCACAACAGACGACGCCGCGCCGTGTAACGCTATGGGTTTTTGTACCGACGTTATGAAAAATATAGGCCTACCAATTTCGCTACTCAAATTAACGTTCGAAATGTCAAATATATCTGGGTTTTCAAATATGTGGAGGCAATTCACTATTTAATCTTCCTATTTCGGGATAAATGTAACCTGGGTGACCGTCATTTCGTCGAAAAACGTCTACGCTAAAGACTGGGGTTAACTTACAACGTCGAATCTGATGTGTTGATGTGATGTATTTCCACTTTCAAGGAAATTACCAGAAATTACGGAAATTTTGTCTTGCCTATCTCGGAAAATAACAGAAGTTAGGAAAATTTATTAAACAACTGAAATCGAACTAATCATTGTAATTTTACAAAGTTAGCTACATAAGGAACCATAGAATAGCCTACATTTCACACGGGAAGGAAAACGTTCAGAACTGCAGTCTGCTCACAACGGCCTGAAATTAATTTCGCGATATGGACCCCTAATTCATGTGTATCCAGGGGATTTCAGTACACATCCCACGTAATTAGTTTTAGAAATGTGGAATTACTGTATGATGAGAAAATCTTGCCTCGGTCTTCTGCCTCACAGCTTCATTTTATCGAAGCTGATATCCTCAGGACTCATTTGTCAAGAGAAGTTAACACTTCATTGTGTTGAATGAGCTAAGAAATAGGAAAAATCGCCCAATTTGACAACGTTCGGTCGCTGTTTTACTAACCTGGTGTAACGTTACTGTTTTGCTTGTTTGTTTGTTCATTTTACACAGTGTTGGTAGTTGGTACGTACGTATAGGTCCGAAACTCATTCGGCTATTCAAGTTTGTGTTTTGGTACAAGCTATTGTAATGTTACTGCAGTTAGGCTACTGACTGAGTTAGGCTAGGGTTACTGCAATGAGAGAAGATTTGAAACTCCCACTCCTGGAGGATAGACGTAGACACTGAGGCGCGTTTACTAATGTTATACAAAGCCGTCAATAATCAAATTGCAATACCTATACCACACTATGAACAATATGCAAATTAGCAAGAAACATATGATTGATTTAAAAGGTTGGTTGTTATGTATGACACATTGATTGATGAAGAGTTAAGTGTGCTGGGCTGCTAAATTAATTTCCTTGGGAATTCGGCCAGAAATATGCAGCACTGGTCAGCTGTATTGAAGTTATGTATGGCACTTGAATGAAGAATTAGGTGTGCTGGGTTGTGAACCTAAATAATTCAATCTATGGACTATTTGGATAACAATGATGAGATTCCAGATGAAAAATACTGCATTGGCTACCATCCTTTCAAATTCAATTGATTATATCACCAGCTATTGCTGGTGTGACCAAACACATGGAGTTGTGGTGTCGGTATCATTCTGACCTCTAAATCCATCTTAAAAACATGAAATGTAATATCTTTGGAACCAGGTGAGGTAGAATGATGAACAAATTGTTATGTCCCACTATTTCTGGCACTATTTCTATCCCATGGGGTGGTCATTGGAGAGTTTTGAGATTAGCCTCTCTAAACCCAAGATGGCAGCCGTCCGCTGCCATCTTGACGAGAAAAAGTGATATATTTGAGCTGGAATGGTGAATAAGGTGTCAATTCCAGCTCTTTCTGGCATGAAAAGTCCAATGGGGTGGTCACTGTAACAAATTCCAGATCATTCTGACCTTCTAATATAGCCATTATCTGCCGCCATCTTGTAAAACATAAATTGTAGGCTGATATATCTGGAACTAATATAGCCATTATCTGCCGCCATCTTGTAAAACATAAATTGTAGGCTGATATATCTGGAACTAGATAAGATGGAATGATATTAATTCCAGCAATTTCTGGCATGAAAAATCTGGAATATCACCTACATTTTGAACCAGACTACCCATAAACATAGGTTTGGAGTCTTTTTAGACTAATTCGATAGCAGGAAAGTAATTACCAGTGTTAAATTTACATTTTATGGTCTTCTGTACAATGAAATCCAAGATGGCGATCAGTTGAATATTGAAAATCAGACTATTTTACAATAAATTCTGACCCATTTGAATTGAAAACATTATTGAAGTATTAGGTACAGTATTCATTCGAGGTATCCACTTGTTACTTGCATATTTATATGACATAATCAGTACGTGACCGCCGACAGTTGCTATCTTGGAATAAATTAAAAATTATACATTTTACACACAAGGCAGCTCTTGAACCTCTGGTCTCGCCTACGTGACAGTGGGTTTTCGCTTCGATCGCCAACATGCTATGATTTGGCTGGTGGTTAAATGTACCTGACAATGTTATCCAAATCAGATGCAAGTAATTCTGAAACTGCTAAAATATTCACCAAGTTTCATAAGAAGGTATTACATTACCTTGTAATACCTTGAAAAATGTCGGCACCATATGCTGGTTATATATATGTACCTAGTTTGATGTGGATCCAACCGTTTAGTAATTTTACCTCAAACAACCTCTGGTGACCTCCAAATGACCTTTGCAATTTGTGGCACTAAATGTTGACTATATCCCCCTTTGAATGTTTGAATGTTATACCTCTTACAGATTTCCGGATAATGCACTTAATAATTTAATGCATAATTTATGCTAATGAACATACTTAATTAGCATATTTTGCGCTCAAAACTAATCAGTTTAAGAATCCATAGCCCTGGTACTCCCTACTAAATTTCATCATATCTCTTACGGTTTGTTGGATATGCTGTTCACAAGCATATTAGGCTCAATATGCAAATTAGCCTCATTGATTAGCGTATCTTGTGCTAAAAATATAATAAATTCGAGAACCCATGCCCCAGGGCAAATTTCGTCACCATAGCTGCTATGGTGCAGGAGATACACTGTCCACAAGCTTTGCACACACACACACGTACGCACACACGAGTCTTCGTCTGAACATAGTTCAGGCGAGACAACAGGAAAGAAATGTTACTAGATCCTATCATGCCATATTCATATGGTAATCTTGTGTATGCAATACCATTAGGCAGTTCAATGTAATAACTTGCAGGCCTATTTGAAGAGCCACACTTACACCCCACACCCATAGGTTAAGGTGTAAAACTAGCTAAAATATTCACCAACTACTTTGAAGTGTTACTCACTATACCAAAGTAGTTCACCCCGAAGATATCATCGTACAAATTAGCCAACAAATCATACTACAGTAGTTTGTCATGATTCCTGATAGTTACACAAAGAAAACTTAACAACTATAGTCACTCTCATATTCAGAGTGTTATCAGAAATTTCTGAATCCCCAGCATCTCATTCATCAGAAGATGATTTTGTATCAAAGATTGTCGCTGTCTGCTGCCATCTTGTAAAACATAAACTGTATTTAGAACTACAGTAGCTAGACGAGTGAATGAGGTGTCATTCCCCACTGATCATGGCATTACAATTACACTGAGTACTTTGGGTAGGTTATTTGAGTTTCTGGATAACACCAATCTCCAAATCAAAGATCCGACAGCCAACAACAGCCAACAGTGCATTTGAATTGTGAGAATTATGGTAAACTGAAAAATGACACCTATCTAAACTGGTGGCAGTATAGGCCTTTCATGTTACATTTTATATTTTGTATATGGCAGGCAGCAGTTATTCCGTATTTGAAGCTTTCCCAGTGGCATTGTAATGACAGAATTAGTGGGAAATTACACCTTTGTTCACCTTTCCAGCTCAGTGATGTGGCGCTAGATATTACACTTTATGTCTACAAGATGGCGGCCATTTTAGAACTGGAGCTCAGAATGAACTTAGAACTTGTAGTTACCAACCCAAATGAACTTTTCATGCCAGAAATAGCTGAAATTAACACCTTATTAATAAAATATGTGACCAAATCCGTTTGTCATGATGGATTTAGAGGTCAGGATGATACCAACACTTTACAATAACCACTGAATGGTCATACCAGAAATAGCTGGAATTGACATTCATTCCAGTGCATTTTTTGTCTTTCAGGATGGTGGGAGACAGTGGCCATCTTGGATTTAGAGGTTGAGCTAATCTCGAAACTCTCCAATGACCACCCCAGGGGATTTTTCATGCCAGAGTTGGTTGGAAATGATACATTGTTCATCATTCTACGTCGCCGGGTTCTACAAATATTTTTCAATATGACAGACAGCCGTCATCCTGAATTTAGAGGTCAGGATGATACCGACACTCTACAATAACCACTCAATGTGATTGGTCATACTGGATATAGCTGGAATTGACACTTTATCCATCATTCCAGTGCATCTGGTGGCAGTTATCTTACATTCTATTTACGTTTTTCAAGATGGCAGCCGTCGGCCATTTTGGATTTTCCCCTCTCACAGAGTTTGCCCAAACTTTTGGGAGGGGTATAGCCTTATAGGAGCTTTTGTTTAAAATGTACCAAAGTACCAGAATCCACTCTACATACATACACACATACATACATATCTACTAGAGGGCATACTCTCAAGGTCTACAAGCCTAGATGTAACACCTCTTAAAGACTGAGCATTTTCTCACAATGTATCATATCTTCTTGGAACAGATTGCTACAAGAGATTGTGGCTGCTCCTTCAATGAATGTTTCCAAGTCGAAACCGAATGTTTTTAATTGGTCTGTAATTAAATTCGATGCATTAATTAGTTGCTCATAGCTTTGGTAGTATTAGGAGGGTGTATAAGCACTTGTACTTGAAAAACCCATTATCCAGCTGTATAACCAGTATGAATATATTATTATTTATAATATTATTGTAATGTTTTATCGATGGCAACAAATATTCCCCTTTCTTTGCCACATTTCATAATTTTATTTATGCCTCCACCATTAGTCCTTAATAGGTCATTCCCGTAAACTTGCAAATACTTCAGAGTTCGGCACTGATTTAAACAGTTAATTACGTCATCTTCAGTAAGTTTCTCAATGTTAGACATGAGTAGTCTTCTGATATTGGGGAACATCGCTGGAATCGACGAAAACGCAGTCGAGGTCAAATGGGAACAGCCGGAAATATCCAGTGTCTCCAGATTTGGAAGTTTCTAGGAGAGAGAAACAAATATACTGAAGAGCTAAGGGAAATTATAATTTGTTGATAATCCAGGAAAAGGGAACATTATTGACAGAAACACTTCGGCTGAAAACACAGTTCCATGTATTGTAAGAGGACGTAGGGGAATGGCTACAAATCAGTTCAGCAAATTTGTCATCGAGTTTAAATGATCAAAGTATTCAGCAGACTTGTAGTCCATACTCGTACTCATACAACCCTGATGTACTCGTACTCATAAAACCCAAATGTACTCGTACTCGTGGATTTTGACAACGTTGCATTGGCGCCAGTGCAAAACTTTGTACTCATACTCGTGATCTGGGCGATGTACCCGTACTCACAACCTGATCATTTTGCTGCACTCGTACTCACATCAATGTACTTGCACTACTGGTATTCAGTTGTATTTTGCTACCATCTCATTTTTCAGATTGATCAGCAGTATCCAAAAAACCCATTTTCAGTTTTACTTGAGGAAACCATTATCAGAGTTACAAGGAGTATTCATACAATAACCTCTTGTTAGATTGATTTTAACCCACCTTATCCAGAGGTACATGATTCTGACAACCCATTCCAAAGTTTATTTCGAAGAAATCAATGACAATATCCAATAAACTCAATTGTTAACGAATGAACCTTTACACGGGGCACAAACTTGTATGGTTTATTAGAAGATATCTTAATCAGAGGTAGGTACAAAACACCTAATGATTTTCCCCAAACTGATATGAACAAATCTTACACAATGACTCAGTAATGAAACTAATTCGAATACAGGTCCGTTTTGACGTCTTGTATCCACATAACAGCCTGCCCACAAGACTTGTTAAAAGTGGATCCCTGGTCGTCGGTAACTTGTCAGTAGTGTGCATAGTTCGCACTGTTCAGACCAGGGTTGCCACTCGGGTTTGTTACACTTTCACCAAGTTATCATTAGATAACGACTGATAAATGATAACAAACTTGTAAGCAGTGTTTACGAAAGAAATTTGAGAATTTTATTGACAAATGATGAACTCTCAAACATACTTAAGTAAAAATAGAACAATTTTACTCACAAATGATCGACAAAAATCACAGCAACTTGAATCAAGACAGTTGATTTGATAATGATGACAAAGCTACAGATTGACCAAACCGTGTTGACTAGACCGAATACAGTAGGGATAATCAACTTACCTGTTAAGTACTGATATTTCCCCCGAGTTCAATCAATTTCACATTTTCTTCACCAGATCACCAGACCCGGACTGATTTCACCAGATTTGGGGAAAAATCACCAGGAGTGGAAACCCTGGTTCAGACCCGACACACTCTATACAGTGTGTCACCTCGTGTACCTGGGGACTTCCCATAGGTGCAGCTACAATACAGGGCAGCCTTACGAGTATCCATATATACTCCTCGGTGGAGAGAAGCAATCGCGGTGATGTGTCTTATCTAAGGATACACAAACGCCAGTCTGGCCATGACTCAGACCATCAGTACCTGGATCACAAGACCTAAACCATAACCACTCGACCACAACGCCCTCAATATATAATTATTATCACTGATAAATTATCAACCCCTCATGTACTACGGTAGGATTTTTCTCTACATGTCGACAGCATGTCTCACCTGTTTATTCAGCGCTCCTCACTGCGCTGCCTACCGAGCTATTCGAGCATGTGCCCGAGAGCTGGACAATATGGCAGGTGTTACATAACGGCTGGAATATGCACACGAAAGTGCCAGCAGTCACCTGCATCAAACGCTCGACACCTCTCTTGATCCCTGACCCCCTTACCCTTCCTCGATACATAAAGGGTTAAACAAACCTTAATGAGTGGTATAAAGTTATGATCAGTGATGAGGTAGCCTGCCCCTCTGAGGCTGAGGTTCTTTAGGTTGTAACCTTGTCTCTTGACGATGTTGAGTGTCTTCTCTGTTAAAAACATGCCCTCGAGATCGAGCAGCTCTAGACCAGGTCCGATTATGTTCTCCAGTGCTTTGTTAGTTAATCTCTTATCTCGCTTCATTCTGTGAATGATTTCTCTGCCGATATAAAGGAGATCAGTTTTATTTGTTGAAAATCAAAACTGTTAAGAGCAATTCTGTAACTTGTCATCATTATGTTCTCAATGGCTTTGGTTGTTAATCTCTTGCCCCGGTTCATCATGTGAATAATTCCTCTCAGTTCAAAAGATGTGTGTCTAAACTGTTTAGAGCATCGCTGTAACATCAGCATGCCTTCAATTGTCATAGTTTTTGTGATCATTTTCTTCCCTAGAACCACCAGTGGAGAACCAATAGGCCATCGGTTCTCAATTAATTTATTTGGCGCGCCATATTATTTATTTGGAGAATCTTGCGGGCCGCAAAGGTTCGCCCATCACGCGAGCCCCAAAATGGATGGGGCTAAAGAATGACACCCCTAGATTGCCGCAATTAGCACTCTCCATACCCTAGACAGCTTAGGCTAGACTACTGGGGAAGGGACAAGATGAAGAGAAATTAAATTCATTCATTCAATTCGAATATATTCTTTTTCGCAAGCTGGATTGGACTGTCCAGTGGGCCTGATCTAGCCCGCTCATCAACTACAGTATCAAGAACCCCTACGATAGGCGGCAGTTCAGGTGGTTCACTGGACCAGGGCCAACAACACATACCGTAGCAAACCACGACTGCACCCCAGGACGTCACCCACCCAAGCAACTAAAATGATGTTTTACTCATTTATACACCTTGGTGGAGAGAGGCAATCAAGGCAGTCTCTTGCCTGAGGACACAATGTGAACAGATGAGCAGGCACCGAACTCACAATCGTGGGAGCTCTAAACACTCTGCTATCAGATAAACCAAAAGACATTTAGCTCAATAGAATCAAACTTCTCTGAAAGCAAACCTATAATCCATATGATAAACTGCTTTGGATGCCAACCTTGTATTTTTAGTTCTTTAGTGTCCATCTTAATAAGTACACCTGTCAAAATAGGTAACTCACCTGACTAGATACTCATCGGGAAAATCTTCTAAACTGTAGTCTGATATATGCTTGCATATATGGTTCAGACACAGCTCCATCAGTCTCTTCACTTGAGTACCATCATGGTAAGGATTCTGTGTTCAAACAATTGAAAAATACTGTAATGTAGTTTATATATTTGGTAAACCTACATTTAACTAGATGCATTCAGACTAAGCCTCGTTTCGTTGTTTTGACAGTTGAAATGTGAACTGCGTACGAAAATAGTTATTCACTATCACTTATTTTGGACTCAATAATTATGTCATGTAGTTTAATATTTAGTATTTGTAGTAAAAAGAATATATCTAAACTAAATATAGTGCAATTCCTTTTGGATTGTTGCATCTGATATTATTTCATTTGTTAAGTTTTAAGGGCCGGGCTTGCCCTATTTCTGTCTTCTATGACATGCAGTCATGCACACTATGAATAATCACATTTTGCCCACAGTTGATGCAAATGAATTCTTAATATAATTTTACATGATAGGGGTAGGCTTAAGCTTGATAGGATAAGTGGCTGTGTACAAAAGAGACAATTGGTTTGGACACCTTGGAAGCATGGATACAGATAACTGGTTAGTTCAAGATCTAGAAGGAGACCTAGGAAGACGTGGGATGAGGTTGTTAAGAGAGAACGGTATCAATCATGATCTAGCTAGGGACAGGTGGAGAATCACTTGTACTCGTCCAAGTTCCACCCCAAGTTAGGTATGGAAAATATACCTTTAAAACGATGATGATGGTGATACTTTAAAATGAGACCAAAATCATGTTCATCACTGGGAATGGAGATATTGTAAAAGAGTTAATTGACTGTCACTCTTAACTTTCTGTGACATACCACACATACACTGACAAAGTGAACAAGACCTTTAGACCATGTCTGGGTCACGTGTGACCCTGCCACCTCCCCTGGCCACGCATAGATCTAAACTTCCATTAGGTGCCGTAAATTTCGAGCATGGGGTACGATGGCGAGACGCCGTCGAATTGTTGGGACAAAAGGGACGGACTTAAGCCTCCTCTCAGCCATTGTCGTGAAAAATCCCCCTGTTAAATGTCAGCCGTCTTCAACCCATGGCTGACATTAAGCAGGGGGGAATATGCGTGACAATGGCCGAGGAGAGGCTTAAGTCCTTTTGTTTGCCCGGGGTAGTTACACCACAGTGCCCCTGCATCCCAATGCTCACAATTTGAGGCATCTACTGGCAGTTTTGAGCTATGCATGGCAATGGGAAGAGGTAAGGTCACAGGCGACCCAGACATGGTCTAAAGGGTTATGCTATGCATACTGTGGACAGTCGCCTGTCAACACATCTCTGCAAAGCACATGGCGTGTTTCCATGGTTACTACACACACAACAGTAGCCTTAATCAAGTCTTTAACCCATGGCCGACAAGGGTAAAGTCAGTTACAATGAAAATCTGTGTTTGGGACTTGAAACTGTTTACTTGCACAAAGGGAGATACTACCATTTGTTTTTCTAGTCAGTTATAATAAAACGCCTTCACAAAAGTTTCGCTCCATGAATGGCCACATTTACGAAGAAATCAGCCTGAAATTGGTGGTCTTGTCGCTCAACGTTTTGAAAATAGATCAAGGTTACACCATTCTAATCGAGAATAACAGACCCTCGACTACGTATACTGTCACAGTCTTCATGTTAGGTCTCATACAAGGTTTGTGGAACATTTTGTAACACTGGAGTATGCTATTGTTATGGGATTTTTTTGTTGTTGCTACGGGCAGCACCTCTAGAACTCATTGTGTCTCTCCTTCCATTAGTAAACTGGCAATAAGATGTAACAAACACTCAAAATGATCGAACACTCCGAATCGGGGGCGCTATTACACAATGAACACTGAACATTCTTTCCACTTTCAATGAAATTACCAGAAATTCAGGAAATGTTTCGGGAAATGACAATTTCGGGAAATTTCGGGAATTACCGAGATCAAGCAAATGAATGTGATTTCACAAAGTTGGCTACATAAACAACAGCAAAATAGTTGACGCCAAATTAACGGCGTTACTACACAACAAACTGAAGAGTAATCAGTTTGTTCCTTGGCCCGCAGCTTCCGAGATCCAATCGAGCTTGTTTAACCACCGAACACAGATTTTTGCTACAAGTTCAGAGCTATTCATCCATTCTGTATGCTACTCGTGCATTTTCTCACCACTGCTGTCATATCTTGCATGGAATAGATCCTTGTATTTCACTTACCGGTTCAAATTTTCTTCTGTAGGCAGCCCTTACATAAATGTCTCCATTCTCTGATTTCATCTCAAATCTCTTTTTTGCCGAGCTGCCAGATTCAGAGGCGTTGACTTCATGGATGACTTCGGCAGCTGTACAGTTTTTGAGGAGGTCAAGGGTCATCAATTCTGAAAGATTCACATAGCCTAAGGGAAAAGGACCAAGGTTGGTACAGTAGCCCTGCTATGGTAGCAGCGGGAGTGTGGCAGAGCGGTTCAGTGAACGCTTTGCATGCAAGAGGTCCCGGGTTCGATTCCGGCCGGGTGCTTT
>JAODUJ010174280.1:0-10806 GCA_027564615.1 Psolus chitonoides
AATACATCGATCGCCAACATTTGGTCCGTTTTGTGGTAATTTCAAAACTGCTATTCAATATTGGGGAACTGCTATGCAAAAAAAATATTGTATAGCAATTGTCGAAATTTGTTGCTATGCAATTTTTTGGACATAAGGCGAACACTGTGCGTCATGCAATTGACAAGTGCATTAGGCCCAGGCCACTTGCATTTCTAAATGATAATCAACTGCCCACCATTGATTGACTCTGAAGGGTCATTCAAAACAGGTTGGTTAGTTGTGATTAGGAGATTTTCATTGGCCAAATGTATGGAGACCGCCATTGGTCAGTTTAAATAAAGCCACCGGCATGCCCATCTGACATAGACCAACATTCCATACAGTATGGTAGTGATCTATAGCCCCAGAGATCACAAGTAGATGTAGATTGAATCAGTGTCACATTGATCAACTGTAATTAATATATTGTGGTGGCAAATCAAAATTGTCTGTCATAAAATTGAAAGATCCTTGGACTATGAGACTGTTTAAAATATTCAAAGTAATTTACGGTAACTGTAAAATGGAAATTACGAGGTGCCTGATCATGAATTTAGCTATGATGTAATGAGAGTGGGTGAACTGTAGGTTCACACACATACATGTATGAAATGATGTTACCAATTTATGATTACGTTAATCTAGAGTGGAGTTATTTTTATCGGCACTATTTGTTTGGCGTCGGCCGTAAACTCGACTTGACGAACACCAGAGACTTAATCAGTTAGTAAGGGAGGAAATGAGTGACGATTGCTCCGGCGTCACACTTCCATGTCTAATGTTGGCAGAGTGGTGACCAGTCTGTGGTGTGGTAGAATTGCTATTTAGCCTAAAGTAGACAAGTAGAGCAATGCCTCCCAAACTTATTTATTGGGGATCCAATGTAAATGATGTAGGCCTCTGGCCCCCTAATGATTTCTTCAACAGTCTCGACGACTCGACCCATTCATGTAAAATTAAATCTTTAGCAGTGCCACTCTTTTAATTCGGAACATTGAAACTGGGGACCAATTGGAATACAATTGAGATTGAGATTTTCATTCTAACAGGTTGAGAGTCAATTTTATTCGATTCAAAGTTTTCAATCCAAATTTCGATTGTTCACGACTTTCAATCTTGTAGATTTATTTTCAATCTTTCGAAATAAGAGAGTACCACATGACCCACCACTACAGATTGGCAACCCACTTTTTGGTTGCAACCCACAGTTTAGGAAATGTCAAAGTAAAAGATAACATTTTACTCTGGTCTGATGTGGAGGGGGGGGGGGGGGCAAGTGAGCGATACCATCCACCCTGTTGTGTATCCCTAGTTTTCCCCCGGAAGAAATGGTCAATTCTTCCCTGACCCTCCCCGGTGCCGGACGGGCTCCTATGGACCCTGCTTTGAATATCACTGCATGTTTGGATGACAATTTGTAAATGTGGGGCTGGATAGATGAACAGGATATTGATTCATTCATCTTGATAAGGAGAGGAATTCAGAGAAAATAATATAAAACAAAATAATAATGATGAAAGACAATAAATTTAAATTTCTTTCACTATATCATATAAGTAGGCTAGCTACCACACAAAATTCTTTTCCAATCCAGTCTATGACTTTAGACTTTCAAACTTTAGACTGAAGTTTAGAAAATTTATTGTAGTTATTAGTGGAAGGTGACAGGTTTGTGTACTGGAAAACACCTTATTAGCATTCCAGAGCCAGGTATGTATTTGTGGTTAAACTCGTTAGCTTTCTGAAGTGTCAACCAAATTGGATTGGTTGTTAGGGAGGTAACAAGACAGGGTTGCCATTTGGCAACAACATTGCCATAATGTGGGCTTTGTGTGCAGAATATTATGGAAATCTTATTGTATTCATATTTTGTCCAAAATATGAGACAACATTTGAATTTGAATATGTCTCAACTTAATATTTCATAATGGCCCATTGGAGTTCCTCCATTTTCAAGAGTGAGGGGGAGTGAGAGGAGTGAGCTCACTGTTCGAACTTTGACTGTCAGTGAACATTTCAAAGTGGGGACATCTCAAGAAGTGAGGGCAAAACCTCCTCCCCATTTCCATGCCCCCTCCTCTCCTTGTCCTCCTGCCATTGGTGGCAATTTGTTCTCAATATTGGGGGGGGGGGGGGTGACATCCCATTTTTCAAATAATTTCATGAGTGAAACATTCAAGTCAATGGACAAGTCCTAAGATAGTGAGGGGGACATGTCCCCTCGTTGCCCATGTCCTCCTGCTATTTCCCTCAGACCAACTCAATTTTGTAATCTGATAACAATTTTCTGATTTGCTGTATTCAGCTGTGAATTGCAACTATGGTCAAATTTGGCCTTTAATAATAATGGTGTATTCAGAGTTCTATCTGGCACCCCTGGGCTAAAGGTTTCTTGGTCAATAATGATAGCTCAATATGGCTTATCGTAAGTTCAATATAAATAGGTGAATACCATGAGCTATGGACAGTTTCAATTGGAGCTGACATGGTCATAATAACAGTTTATCCAACAGTGGCTGGCAAAGTGTGATTGGTGTAAAGGGTGTGATTGGATACCATGTAGGCCTAAATAGGAAGGGGAATGGTGGGCTGATTTATGGGCCCTCTCTTGACCCCATAATAAAGTGTTGGAGTATTGGTGTCATAAGAGGATCCCATTATATGCAGAGGGTACCTGGAGGGGTAATTTATGGGTCTTCCTTTTGTACTGAATAATGGGTACAAATTATGACTCATGCTAGTGGTAACCAGGGACAACCAGGAGAATGGAGTCTAGACAGGGTTGCCAAGTTTTGTCTAGTAGGCTACACATTTTGTGTGGTATGCATGGTATTCCCACCTTTTAATGGCATGTGCGGTCATTCCTGTGACTGACCTCCCTTG
The DNA here is from genome assembly GCA_027564615.1 of Psolus chitonoides. Lineage (NCBI taxonomy): Eukaryota > Metazoa > Echinodermata > Holothuroidea > Dendrochirotida > Psolidae > Psolus > Psolus chitonoides. The sequence goes on from JAODUJ010174280.1 coordinate 2,905, forward strand.
CCCTCAACTTTATTTAAATTCCCTACTGAACAACAGAGGTGTAGCGGCCATGCCCCCGCCCTCCCCCCGTCTTTTGCCCACGCCATGGCTACCTTATTCCATCACATACTGTACATGGCTACCTTATTCCATCACATACTGTACACCCATCTTGATCAGTTTGAATTTGTGTGCAGGCCTATGTGTGTACTACCACCTCCTGACACAACACACATCTTTGTCACAGGTCATAATAGATTTTTGTGTATGTGTTACCATGCACCTGCCTCCCATCAGATAAATTATAAGGCCCACTGTAGGCATGTACATGTTGTGCCTCTAGTAGCGAAGTGAGGGGGGGGGAGGCGAGGGCAGTTTCCCCCTGGGTGGCAGGCTATAGGGGGGCGCTAAAATTGGGTTTAGCCCCATATATACTAATTTTTTTACTGTTCCAAAAATGTTGACATGGGGCCCCAAAAAGGAAGTTTGCCCCCCGGGCGCCGATAATGCTCACTATGCCACTGTGTGCCTGCCACTAATCTACTCCTGCAGTGTGTGCACTTACTAAATGCTACAAGTATGAAATCATTGTGTTACCTTACTTAATACCATGGAGTTCTGGTTACACAGCTGTCTTATGATAACATGACTGTGGCGCTACACAGTACATCCAATGTTTGGTTGCCTAGGGAGGAATTAGTTACAGATATCCAATCATAAAACTTGCACAAATGAAACTTTGGAACAAATTCAATGTCACATTGTTGGGTATGGATCAGCTTCTAGAATATAGTAGGCTCGGTCTACAGTAAAGTTTTACTTTCTGGGCTTCACACACTTTTGACTTGTTAAATATATCACCCACCGTAAAGGCTTTTGCACACATTCATGTATTTTATATAAACCAAATTTTCACCAAATAGCCACCAGTGGCTGCACTAAAACATTGTGATTGAACCTAAAATATGTGACTCCCAATTGCACTAGCACTCTTGTATTGATGCGCAAGGAAAATGTTGGGGAAATAGAGATCCCTACTGTGGCCCGTCCCCACCCCCTGCTTCTGCCAATTATGCCACTGTAGCTATATGTGATGACAACTTACATGCTTGTCTATCTATTGCTTGCAATTACACTGAACTTAATTGTTGACTGGACATTTACCACCATTTAACACCCTAATAGCTTCCTCCCATTATGAAGCCTATAGACAACACACTAACTAGCCTCGACATTGTTAAACCTAGCCGGTGAAACCTTTGATTTTTTGCGGTTTCTGTTTTGTATGAAAACCACCGAACTACAGAATGCTACTTGGAGGGAGCTAGGCAGCTCACTGGCGAACTCCATGGCACAAAGAAATGTAAGACGAATTAGGGAGTTAGTTCAATAGGGTTTCAATGGAGTGGAGTTGTATTGCTTTAGTAGTGAGGATTATACCTTAGGCAAGGAGGCAGATTATAAAGGCTATACTGTAGGCTATACACCCCTCAACCCCCTATCTATTCAGTGTGAGAGTACAAAGAAACATACTCTATTGTTGGGCTCAAGGGTTACTTCAAACATAAATGGGAGATTAAAGATGTTTTTGGGTAAATTCCTGGGTTGCTAAGCTCTGTTTTGAAGTTTGATTCAATGAGTGAAGTTTTTGAGTTAGTGTTGTGCAAGGCTATTATTTATGGCCTGTAGAATCAGTGTATCTGGCCTATATAAGTGTAGGTCTATACATTATAATTGAATAGAATAGACTACAATTTATAAATTAGTGCTTTATGCTGAGTGAGGCCTCAAAGCACTTCACAACTTATCCCCTGGTCATTGGTAACTTTTCACCCCCGCCCACAAATTGTGAACTGTTTTCTCCGATGATCGTAGAACACTCTGTACTGATGTGCCACATCTGAGTCCCCTAGGGGATATTCTACCACATCTCATTCCCCTAGAGGATATTCTATAGTAGTCGCCACAATGATAGCGTGCACAGCACACCATTGTACTATTGTACAAGTTACCTCGCAGGTACCCAATTAGCACCTGGGTGGAGAGGAGAAGTGGAGATAAAGTGCCCTGCCTAAGGACACAACAGAAGAGCTGAGCAGTCATGAGAGGAATGGAACTCGCAACCTTTCGATCTCTAGTCGGAGCTCTACCAACTGAGCTATTCGCCCTCCTAAAACTTGTAGGATATACAGTTTAGTAGATTATGGTGTAACCTGTAGTACAGTAGGCCTAACACAGTTACACCTTCTCTCTCTTTTTTCTAGGTAAGCCTAAGGCTGTCGCGATCCACGATGTTCTACGCCAATAAATACGATCTTGTGCAACACTTGTCGCAACTACAACACTTACATGCACATTGACATGGAATATCATTAACCCATTGGATTGGTGGATGCCCTCGTTTTCCTTCCACCTTGCCCACCCAGCATTATATCACGATAGATGCCTTCATGTCGAGTAAAGTGTTGGAAAAAAATCTTGCTTCTCAGTTACATCTTAGCCCATGCAGTATTTAATACCTAGGATTATCAAAAGATGCAAAATTGTCTTATTTTTGGAAAAAGAAAGAAATAGGCTAACATGCTGCACACCTTGAACAAAAGGTGACTGGGATTTGTGGCGAAGCTGTCAGATTAGGAGATTAAATAGGATTAGTAAATTTCGGGAATGTAGGGTCATGTAGATAGAGTAGCTGTTAAACAAGTCAAGCAATTTATCTAGGCTAATTAATCCTTGCATTTGTAGGCCATCCTACAGATTTCTTTTTAGGAGATGTGGGCTATGCTAGGCATTTTGTATATCAAATTGTTACTTTGAATTAGACTAACAATTAGTTAACACCTTTGTGACTTGACCTACAATAACCATAGAAGGTTGTGGTGTTGTTTGAAGCCATAAAACTTTACTTTACAGTTTTACACCTAAATTTGGTAAAACATCATTTTAAAATAAATTTAATTAAAGGATTAGTGAATTTGGGCCATGACCTTTAAAGTATAACTTTTTCTTAACAATTCTTTTTCTGATCTCAAAGTTGACCACCCTTTTGGGACAGGTCTCTGATGGCATCATAAGGAATTAAGAGACATTTGAAATTGTTTGTCATTTTCTTCAAAGAATCTAGGCTAACAAGTGTGACATAACAGGTTTGACACCAACACAGACAATAGTCATGGAGGTATTGTGGTTAGACTGCAAGTATTTAATCAATTAACTAATTAACTAATTAATTAACTAATTAATTAACTAATTAACTAATTCAGTTATTTTAAGGCTCAGTGAACTTGAGGAATGAACCTGTACTGTTTACAAATATTCACTTCCCTTTTACTAATAAAAGGTGATAGGCATCTTTTGTAATGATTAGTGGAACTGTAACCTTGGGGTCTGATGCACAGATCTACAGCAGGGTTCAATATACATGAGGGTTATAAGGGGAAATTAGCCCCCCCTAATTCTTTAAAATAACCCTCTGAGAAAAGCCATGAGGGCAATTTTTAGCCATATATTAGTGTGGTAGTTGGCAATTATGGGCGAAAATTTCCACTTCTATTCTGAAAATAGCTCTAGCCAGACGGAAATGATTTTTTGCTCTGATCTACAGTATATATAAGTAAGTAGAGGACCTGTAGCCTAGGCCTACAATGTGGTCTACAGTGTTGCTTGCTTGGACCTTTCATTTGGGAAGCCCCGCATTGGTGTCAATTTGAGGGGGACAAGGGGGGGACATGTCCCCTTCACTTTTTGTGAGGATGCTCACATTGACTTTTGGAGTTCCACACAGTATTTTGGAGGAAATGTTATGTCCCCCTAACTTTTGAAATTGAATTTATGCCTTTCCCCCCCCCCCCCCCACCCCTCACTCAGCACTTAATTCCTGGTGTCACAGCTCACACCTGGTCCCGAACACACCCTTTGTTGTCCATTGATGGTATGATTTATTGTGGTGATAGTTTATTCTGGAGATAGTTTATTCATGACAGGTGTATTTTATGAGGTGTCAATCAATACCTAGTGTCTATAGTTTATTAGCTACAATCAGTCTGAACAGGATTATGTGATGTGATAGGATTGTTTCCCCCAATAAACATTATGACCGCTCAAAGTGAACCAAATGTTGGGTCATGATGGTGGTGGCCCATTCTGACATGGGCATGCAGGCCTATAGTGGAACAATTCTGGAGATAGTTTATTCATTACATCAGGTGTATTTTATGAGATGTCACACAATACCTAGTGTCTATAGTTTATTAGCTGTAATCAGAGTAAACAGGATTATGTAATGTGATAGGATTGTTTCCCCCAATAAACATTATGACCGCTCAAAGTGAACCAAGTGTTGGGTCATGATGGTGGTGGCTCATTCTGACATGGGCATGCAGGCCTATAGTGGAACAATTGCATTGTTGGGGGTAGTGTGGTGTAGTCGACTGAGTGACCGCTCTCACCCCTGAGCGGCCCGGGTTTGAATCCCGAAAGCGGCCTGGGTTTTTATCCAGTTCGGGCTGGATGCTAGCTCGTTAAAAGGTGTTCTGCAGTTGTTGATGATGGTTTTGCAATTCCGGTTTTGTTGTAATGGGGCGATTGGCTTCAGGAAATTAGGTTAATTGGATTCATTCGGCACTGCTGCTCTGCAGTGATGACGGACAAGTTGCTACCACCTCTCTCAGTATTTAGGAAAGTAGCTGAACGCTGAGGGCTCACTCATGTCTGTCGGATGGGGACGTTAAATGTCGGTCCTGGGAGCAGGATGGGATTGTACACGCCTGCCTCATTACTCTCTGAACACTAGTCGAGAAGAGAAGGCTAATTCTGGTGTTTATCCATGATCACGGTTCCTAGATCAGCCATAATGGCTTCATAAACCTGAACAATTATAAGCTTCTAAAGAAGAAATGCTGCCCTCCCCCCTCCCCCAAAGCATCCTGGTCACTGTGGGTGGAAGTTGAGGGAGGTTGAGGATTTGATGCTCTAAAGGGAATATTTCCATACAAGGTCCCAGGTGAAAAAAAATATGCATCCTTTGTTTCTGACAATGTCTGTTGACCAGTTGGCCTACTGGTAATTTATTGCTGGTATAATTACCTCATCAGGTGTGCTTTATGAGGTGAGAATACCTGGCCATAGTTTATTAGCTGTGATTAGAATGAACAGGATTATGTAATGTGATAGGGTTGATGTATTATTAGTTAAGCACCAACTCACAAGCCTGGTAAATCACCTGTAGAAACAAAATGAAAGAAGACATTTCATGTGGAATCTTGATGTCCAGGTGTTCATCTTGTATCCTCTCAATTGACACCCACCCACCTGTTGATAAATGAAGGTGTTGGAAGGTGGTGGAACTTGATAGGAACACTATATAGTCTACCACATACATGCAGTAATTAGTACAATTATGCCTAAATAGGCCTAATGCATACCCTATGTAATGTAAGCCTACCATAGTACTGTTGTGGATAAGTATAGGAAAGAGGTGGGTGTCCTGTCAGTATTAGTGAAAAGTTAGTAATAAGTCTTTTAGCATTCTATCTATCTATTTTCAAAAGTGAGGGGACCTCTCTGTCCAAAGTTTTACCGTATGAAATTTTAGACTTCAAATGGAGCCGTCTTATGAAGCGAGGGGACAATTACCCCCCCCCCAAAAAAAAAACAAAAAAAAACAAACAATGCCTGTGAGTCAGGGAAAAATTAAAGGTATGTGTATCACACAAGTTTTGTTATGCAAGAGAAAAAAGACTTAGTATAAAATTTGAAAAACAAACATTTTAGATTCTCAGGATTTGGTGATTTGTATCTTTTTAAAGCAAATTCTGAAAATATTATTTTCTCTTTAGCGCGCTAAATCATTTTTTAAATGTGGTAGTTGTTGCATGCCCATGCATGTGTTGCAAGACACATTTTGCCTCATATATGATCCATAAGGTAACCAATTTAACCATGACTTCATAGAACCTAAAAATAATTTGTTTATGTCAGTCATTTTAAGCATATAGCCCCATGCATGTCCAGCCCATTATTCACACCTTCAAATGTTGATTAATCATCAGATTAAAAAAAATGAAACAATGGTATATTTATAAAAAAAACAAGAACAAAAGAAAGGAAAAAAATGCATAGAGACATACCGGTATGTATTGATGATTCTACTTGGCATATTTTACATGCCTTGGCGATCTCTTTCATGTGGTTTTAGTTAGTTCATTATCCATTGATTAACGAGCCCATGCAACCTTGATAAAGGGCCCTGTCACCATACCCCCTGTTGACTTGATTTCCCCCTTTACCTGTAATTGGCAGCTCTGAGGATCCATGAAAGAAAATATCACACCTCCATAATATAACCTTCTCTTAATTCAGCTAAATTTTTGCCACCTTGGAAATGAAGAGGTGTTAAAATTGGTCTAGTACTGCCAGTGGTATGTATGGTGGGTGGTTATTACTGAGTTATTCGTAATTGCTGTATAATGCTTATCACTACGTACCAGGGAAATGCTACTCTAACCCCTGCTAGTACTTTTGTGGTCAAAAGCAACCATTTCATTCACAGGTATTCGCAACTCAGTTTCACATTTATAATCATGAACAACATACTAACATCGTAATAGGAACTGAATCATGGCTGGACAGTAACATCGCTTCTACTGAGATTTTCCCCGACCATATGCAAGCCTTCAGAAAAGACAGGAACTCAAAGGGGGGTGGAGTATTCATTCTAGTTAATAAAGATATCCCCTGCTTTGAGAGAAAGGATCTGTCCCACCCTGACATCGAGTCATTATGGTGCCAAATTTCCTTGCAAAGCCAGAACATATTGGTTGGAGCTTTCTACAGACCACCAAATGAGAACCAATCACCTATCGTAAAACTGGGAGAGAGCCTAACGAAGATAAATAGCTCTGTAAAGTCACCCCATATCATCCTCGGTGGGGACTTTAATGTACCAGGTATTATTTGGAACACTGAAGATTCAATTAGAGCTAAAGGTGCCTTGCAAGAATCCCTGATGAACTTAGTGGATGGAAATCACTTGACTCAAATGGTCGACTTCCCTACCAGGCACGACCCATACGGCACAGAAAACACCTTAGATCTTCTACTTACCACCCATCCTGCATTGACTTTTGATGTGAAACCATTGGCAGGCATTAGTGATCACAACATCGTACAAGCAAAGATTGTAACCAAGACTAAGTTGAAGCAGAAGCCATCTCGCAAGATCCCACTATGGAAAAACGTAGATGAAGAATTATTTAAATCAAATGCAGCTCAACTTAACACAGAATATTTCGACCGTAAGCCAGCATCAAAATCTATCGAGGTCAACTGGTCCTGGTTTCGAGACAGACTCAACAAGATCGTCACTGAAGTAGTCCCCCATAAAGTAATCAAAGGAAACAACCGCCCACCGTGGTTTTCATCAAAACTTAAGAGAATGTGTAGCAAGAAGGAGAAAAGTTACAACAAAGCCATAAGATCAGGCAGAGAAGATGACTGGAAAAATTTCTGCAACGTCAGAAAGACAGCCGACCGTGAGATTAGGGACTCCCACAGACAGTATGTTAATAATATCATGGACTCTGAGAACCCTAAATCCTTTTGGCGATATATTCGCTCCAGAAGAAAGGACAATACCGGTGTCCAGCCACTTAAAGTAAATGGAAAACTGTTCACAGATGACCATGACAAAGCCTGTGCACTCTCCAACCAATTTGAAAGTGTCTTCACAAAGGAGGACTTAGATCCAGTCTCCATACCATCAATGTCGGGCGAAGCCTATCCTGAAATGCCAACCATTATCATCGACTTGGAGGGTGTAAAAAAGCTACTTCACAATATCAAGGTTTCGAAAGCCATAGGACCAGATAGAATTCCCAACCAAGCACTGAAGTTAGCGGCTGATGAACTGGCTACAGTTTTACA
>JAODUJ010174391.1:0-10806 GCA_027564615.1 Psolus chitonoides
AAAGCATTTATCAGATCAGATTCAGGTCTTTCAGACCCAATTTCTATCAGACGAGGTGTGAGGCAAGGTTGGTTACTGCCACCATTACTTTTCAATCTATACACTGAAATAATATTTAGACAAGCAGAAGATTTACCCGGCATCAATATAGGAGGGAAAAATATAGATAATTTACGCTATGCAGATGATACTGCTCTGATTGCTAAGAGTCAAGAAGATCTACAGGCCTTACTTAATCGGATAAATAAATTCTTCTAACAAAAACATGGGTGTGAATATGAATGCAAAGAAGACCAAATCTATGTATATAACAAGGAGCAATACACAGTTTCCAGCAGTAAGAATCAAGGTGGATGGAGCTGACATAGAACAGGTACAGACATTCACCTATCTGGGACAGTTAATAACTGATGAGGGTAAATGTGGAAAAGAAATTGAGAGACGCATTGGAATTGCCAAAAGTACATTCAACAATTTGTACAGCACACTGGCAACCAGACAACTTAGTGTTAATACCAGGTTAAGGATATTGCATTGTTATGTGCATTCTTCTTCTTACTACGATTGTGAAACCTGGACCATCTCAAAGTCAGGTGCATCTAAAATTGAAGCCTTTGGAATGTGGTGTTACAGGAAAATACTGAAGATTTCTTGGAAACGCAGGAACACAAATGAAATGGTGTTACATTTGATCAACAAAGATCGGGAAGTGTTAGTGATTATGAAAAAGAAAAATGCCTATTTTGGACACATCATAAGAAATGGAGGATTATAGCGGGGCCTGCTTGAGGGAAGAATCAATTGCAAAAGAGGTACAGAAAGACCACACAGGAAATGGGTGGACAACATCACCCGCTGGAATGACCAGTCGTATTACAATTGTGTGCGAGCAACCAACATCCGAGACGGCTAGAGCAGAATGACTTCCAACCTTCGACGAGAAGACGGAACCAAATGATGATGATTGTGGCCTAGCTCATAGCCAAAACTGTTTCGATGCTCATTTCCTACCAAATTGGACAATGTTTCAGGGGAAACTTACGTGATTGCTTTTTCATAAATAAGTGTTGGGAACCATATACAGGACCTACGTTTTGTGAGGGGGGAAGTTTTTCCTGACACCCAAACACAGATACTCGCTTTAACAGTCAATAATTTTACTCACTTCGTCAAAAACCAGTTTTTCGTATGTGCAGTTTTCGTTTTTTGTTCAAATCAAACTGCGGTTGGTGAGTTGCTCATCAAACATGGAGAGTGCAGTCAACTGTAACAGAGTTATGACCACCGTTACAATTGCGTCGTGTAGTACAATTTTGTTCCCGGTCTCCCCTAAATATTACACGACGAATTCATTGCGTTCATCTTACAGCTCTGGAGCAGAGGATAAACTTGCTTTTCAGACTTCGAAACAGATCCAAAAATAAGAAAAATAGGCCGCTGTAAAAACTGTTTTCCGTGAAAATAATGACCTGAAAATAAACGTGTATGTAGCATCGAACTTTCGGGATAATTGTCACCAGCGTATCCGGGGGGGGGGGAGGAAAAGGTCGCCCCGTTTTTTGTTCGAAAGAGAGTTTAGTGGCGCGATTTGATAGGGAAATGTTGTACACTTTCGGTATATTTCTTCATTTCACCAACCCCATCACACCCCATCACACCCCATCCTACCTTCCCCACTTTTGGCAGCCAAGTTACACCAGTGACTACTGTCATTACATGTTTTGCACTTGACATTCCTAATAATTGCATCGTGTGAAAGCTGGGTATTTGTCGATATTTTTTTGTACAGGTGCTAATGATGTGATTTGATTTAACATCAATAGCTTGTCTAGTGCTGAATGCAAAATCAATCGATGTATTTTACTTGAATTCGATAACACGAAAACATACTACACATATTTACACAATAGCGGTTCTAATGACGTCTGTTCAACATTTCACAAGTTTTTATCTTCATGTTAGGTGATTTGCAGTGCTTCTACTAATAACCACCTGTGTTGCACAGTCTATTCGAACGGTGCACAATGTATACACAAGGGTCACAAACCTATCACCAAACCACCGACACTGCCCCTCGTATTATCCAGTATTTTTCTTCACAAGGGCTTCGTGGCCCGCATGAGACATTGACGCGGGCCGCAATTGGCCACCCCTGGTTTACACCTCTGGTCTGTACACGCCATTACACGGTACCAAAATAGACCAGCAGAGTAGGTAAATTGATCCATTTTTACTCCGACAAAGTACAACATAACACATTAACACCTATCAAATTCACAGCTGTGCCATCATTAAATCAATATTATGTAGGTTTGGGTGTCGCGTGGTCTGGGATAGAGGTAGCTAACGACCAACTAAGAAACATGTATCGTAATCATTCACAGGTCTGCTGCGATTGGGTTTAATTGTGGAATAACTATTACCGGTCGCCTGTCCTCAGCTGGACATTGAGGCTTCGAGAATCATCTTCTTCCATCTTCGCCTGTCCTTTGCCACATCTGCTACTTCCTTCCTGGTGTGGAAGTCTAGTTCTTCCATTTCTTCTATTCCGAACAAGAGTCGACAATTCTTACCATGCCCTAATAGTTATATAAGTGTCTCGGACAACGAGCCTAGCCTAGAGAGGCATGCATAAACTATCGGCGCTTACCTCAAATGTTGTTCATTTTAGTTGAATATTGACATGACCATAAATATAACCAACCTCAGTTTGAATGTGTCTGGTGGTGAATCGTGGAAGACATCGTCGTGAGCCTTCATCGCTTTCTGACCACCCGGACTGGCCAGGAATGAAACCTGCGACCCTTAAGTTCTTTGCCGATATATATAGCTATAATATATCGGTTTTACCGATACATTTTGAGGAATAGGGTACTCCATAGCAGCCACTAGTTAAAGATGCGTTCTGACTGATTTAAACTGACGTCATTGCGTTTCATTCTGTAGCATTGTGTCTTGTGCGAAATATGGTGTCTAATTCAGCACTTCTCGAGGATATTGACGATAAGTTCTACAGTGTTCGTTGTGTTTAAAGCTATAAAGAACCAAAGGTCTTACCGTGTCTTCATCGTAACTGTAGAGATTGTTTGCGAACACTGATTGAAGGAGAACATGGGACGCTAAGATGTCCCGAATGTCGTGGATATTGCGTTATACCTAGTGAAGGAGTAGATGTATATCAAACAGACGTTCGCGTGAAAAGTATGACACAAATAATTTCGAACAAAAGATGATCATGTGAGAAAAACGAAGTTAATTCCAAAATTCAAAACGAGGTTACCAACCCGGTCTTGTGTTACAAGAAGTCTACAAACATGCACGATTTTGAAGTTTGTTCTTTTCAGTAGTGCTGCACGTTTGGTTTTCGTAATGTCGGATCCATTATGAATTGATATTAAAGCAAGTATCTGTGTTTATTTCACACATTGATGTCATTACAAAACGGACAGACTGTGTTATAATATTACAAGTTGCAGGCCTTCCTATAAATGTTGAGAACAATTGGAGGAAATCTACAAAAAATGAGAAACCTAATCACAGTCAACACGTACTACATTAAGTTAAGCTGAGCCTAGCCTAAAAAACTCTCGCCATCAGGTTTGCCTTTCGATTCTCATTTCTCCACAATTTGGTCAATTATGGAGAGAAACTATCATAAAGGTTTTTCTTATAAATACCTAAAGAACCTTACAGCAGGATCTCGGTTGTGTGAGGGAACGGCATGGTTCCTAGCACCCAAACAAAAAAACTGGCTTTAAAATGGCCTACATTGAACCTATTTCACTACCCCTCTATGTGATCTCCATAGAGCCTCGAGCTATCCACAACAAATATTCCGTAGCCTACCAATATTCTCACAATAGTCAGGTGGTACATATGACAACGGTTGGATGAATTCCAACAGTAACAATAAAATATGATATACATTTGAACAGTTAGCAAGTTTTGAATGGCACAAAGAGGAACAGTGTTTGTTTAATCACTTCATAACTTATTCCTTCAGAATTTAGTACAAATACTACCTTCCAAAGTTCCAACCTGCACGAAATAGTATATAGCGTGTTACATCTACATGGGTATTACATTCATAGGCAACGTATTGAGGAACACAGGCTTATACAACATATCATTAATATTTGTTTGGGAGGCTGGCTATTCGTATCATGTGAATGGATTTAAACATGGCGGCTAGTTCAACACTGCTCAAGGATATTGACGATAAATTTCTTCAGTGTTCAGTGTGTTTGGAACAACTCAAAGAACCAAAAGTCTTACCATGTCTTCATCGTTACTGTAAAGAATGTTTGAGAACACTGATCGAAGGAGAACATGGGACGCTAAGATGTCCCGAATGTCGCGAAGATTGCGTTATACCCATCGAGGGAATAGATGGATTCAAAACAGACTTTTGCGTGAAGAGTATGACAGAATTCATTTCGAACAAAAGATCTTCATCTGAGAAAAACAAAGTTGATTCCAAAATCCAAAACGAGGTTACCAACCTGGCCTCCGTGAAACCTAAGAATGTGTTCGATGATTCCTTCACACAGAAGATCACCCAAAAAATAAGGCTCGCCTCTATGACGGATATTACAATGTGCCGTTTACATTCTGGACATTTATCCACCTTGTTATGCATGACATGTCAGGATGGTGTGTGTCGGTTGTGTATGCGAGGAGAACATCGGGGCCACGAATCTACACACTTGGCAAAATTTATCAATGATGAGAAGAGTGCGCTCACCCTACAATTCGACAATATTGTAGATTTAATTAGTGGTATATATTCAAAACAGCTTCGACTCAGCGAAATTAAGATGAGAATCAACGTATCCATTAAAGAAACCACGAACACAATCAACAAGAACGATTTGAGGGAACGTAAAATAATCAAAGAAAGACTAAAATATCAAAGAGAGAGAAGCGGTTCTCGCGAACATCGTCGTAAACGGCAAATGGGAACGACAGGCCTACTGATGCAGGAAGAATACAAACATAATATAAAAATTCTCAAACGTACGCAATCCTTGATGAATAAATCCCTAAGAACAAAATTAGCATCCTTGGACGAGATGCAAAATTGTGCAAACCGTGAAATTGATAGACTGTCTAGAAATATCACAAATTTATCGGAAAGATTTAATAATTTAAAAACTGTACTATCAACCTTAAAGGGCACAGACAATATCTGGATAAATGTGGAATGTTTTCCGAGTTTCTCCGATGCTGTTGAAGTTTTTGCACATGAAGTGTCTATGAGCCTTATGGAATATAAACGTATACGTGAACATCTATGTCCAGATTTGTTTGAGACCAGAATAGCACACATAACCGAGCCCTCAGAGGAAGATTACAGCAATGCATGGCAACCCGACCAAACAGATGTAGCACTGCGTGAAAATCCCCACAACGGGAATCATTCTTTTGTCCGTGATATTATCTTTGTAATGATACTCATTTACATATATTATTATGTGGAACCTTCTAAATGGTTCTCCAATATCATTTGGTTGATATATGTTTGGATTAATTTTGATTGATTCATACCCGTCATATGGTTTGATATGATCATAACGTGATTCGGCCCATGCTCAGATGATAATAATAATAATAATAATAATAAAAATAAATTCACATTTGCATAGCACCAATATTCAGAGGAAATCCAATACGCAGTGGCGCTTGTGCTCAGGGAAGGCGATTAAAATAGGTAATTTGTAGTCTGTTCTTGGAAATATTAATGTTGGGTGCTGACTTGATGTGAAATGGAAAAGAGCTCAAAGAGTAGGAGCGGCATTAGAACAAGATCGTCGACCAACTAACCTGAGCTTCCATTTGGGCACATGAAGAAGTTGTTGGTGTGGAGATTGGAATGAGCGCGTGGTGGTTTTACGACTGACCATGCTACTCATATATTGTGGTGCTGATCCATCGAGAGATATATTGGTGAGCAAGATGATCTTGAAGTCAATCTTGTAGGAGACTGGTAACCAGTGTAGTTGACGGAGAATAGGAGTCATATGGTCAAATTCTTAGAGCGTGCGGTAATCCTGGCTGAAGCTGTATTCTGTGAACGCTGAAGTAATTGAAGCTGATCGTCGGGTAAACCATACAAAAGTGAGTTGGCATAATTTTAGCATGATTTTATTTATAAACAAAATTACCGACCGAGTGGCCAAGTGGTTAGAGCATTAGTCTTGCAATAGAACATCGTGGGTTCGACTCCGGGTTGATTGTGCCAAAGACCTACTGCCATTTGTTTGCTTGATGCTCATCATTGAATCATGAGGGACATTCCGTGGTATTTGAGGCTAAGTGAAAAAAAGTTTGTATTTTTATCATTATAAGTGCTATAATACGAAATTTAGTATCATGTGAAAGAGGCTAGCATGCCTTTCAATTTGAATGAATAAACAGCTATACAGTATATATTTTCACTTAACAAAAAAAACTCATTTTGGGGAAACTAATGACTTTTCATGGCGTGATTCGGGAGTCACTTTTCTCTTGGCTGTGTCACTCCATACCCTCAATATTTGAAATGGGCCTGGGCATGAACTGTTTATTCACAATATCATGCTACTTCCAAATATGAAAGAAACTAGAAAATATTTCACGAAAGTTGATGTTGTGTGTGTTTCAGTTCCCTTGGAAGTCAGGGACAAATGTGTCCCATGCATAACGTCATCAATGTGTTATTAGAATTTAAATGCCATTACCAAAGGATACTAGTAGCATGAATATGCTAAATATGTCTGAACGCTGTCCCACGATTAACGCTCGTTTGCCTGTTTGCATAATTATAAATAAACTATAAGAATGCGTGTAAACCTTTATATTTGTCATTTTGTAAAGGTTACTTTATCATATAGTTGCTAATCCCAACTTTCCTTTTATAGACAAATATGTTTTCTAAAATGTCCCATGAATAACGTTTAATTATTTACCACGGAATTTTCCCCAACGGATTCGAGACAAACCGCCGTGGGACTCATTAGGATGGCGCACGTGCGTTAGTGGCTTGACTTCCCAGCTTAGGCCTTTTGCACAATATGAAACGATACCATACCAATGTCCAGCTTGGAATGTACACACTCGAGCGGGTTTGACAAGTTACCGATGACCAGGGGCCTAATGTTGAAGCCCGAGTTGAAGAGTGAGGTCCAACTATTGGTTAATAGCTGATGATATACTATAATAAACTGAGCTACGACTACAATATTACCTGAGAATGATTACCATTACATAGAGAAAGTCACGAGCAAAGTCTCTCTCTGAAACTTGGCTAGAACCATAGTATACCATTTTTGTAATACCATTTATCTATCATGATATTTTCAAGTGATTCACAATTACACACCGATGTGGATTTATCAAGTTACCGATTGGGCCAAGTCTCTCGTCCAGATTTGTTTTATAAAAGGAAGCGATACTTTTGTATTCTTGCCGAAGGCTAAAGGAATCAAGCAATCGTGTCATAATGTATGTAGATGTGTGTATTGAGTGTGAGCGTGTTCGTGTGACGCTCGGCGTTGATCTGAAATAACTCGCCAGTGGAGCATAGGTTCTTCGTCAAACTTGGCATATACGTTGTACATCGCGAGAGGAAGAATCTTCTTGAAGTTGGCTGGTGTCCAAGGTCATTTGAGGTCAACATAGGTGAAAAACGACAATCCGAAGATAGACCAGGCTGCGCAATGCCCAACGCGATAAGGCTCCAAATTAGAATGGAGGTTGTTCATAATAAGGGGCACCATTTCTAAATTTGGCCGACTTTAAAAGTCATTTAAGGTCAAAAGCAGTCATTTTACTATTTCAATCTTGGGTCTTCAATAATCTTAAATAACTCGATAAGAGAATGTTTCAAATTTGGCACACATATCGTACATAACAAGAGGCAGATATCTATTGTAAAATGGTTGGAATCGAAGGCCATATAAGGCCAACGGAGGTCAAAACGAAACTCCTAAAATACGTCCAGCTTCGTGATGCGTGAAGCGATACGTCAAAAATTTGTACGAAGCTTCTTCATAATAAGTTAATAATAATAATAATGAAGATTTATAATGCGCTCATATCCATCCGAAGATGCACAAGGCGCAGTACAAGAAAGACAAACAGGAGACACAGCGCAAGTTGACTTTTTTGTAAATTTTAGCGAGTTCAAAGGTCATCTAAGGTCAAATTTATGTTACAGGCATATTACTGGAGATAAAGTGAACCATAGTGACTACGATATCATAGATTGAAAACGCACGACAATGATAATGATTCACACAACTAATTTCTACCTATGTAGAAAACAAATCATCCCAGATAGAAAACAAAACTAGGTCTTTTGCATTTTCGCCAATTTGTTTAGTTTCGTAACAGTTAATTGACAACTCATGCTTCATGCCTATACCCTGTAATGGTAGGTGGTTGGAAAATCGATTACAACGATCGCCTCTTGTGTGGGTGACCAAATCCACCTATTCTTTTCGCATTTCCCTTCCTTTTACTATATATTATTTTCGTTCATTGCTAAAATCTTACAGATATTTTCTTAGGAGAATAAGAACAAAAACTTACCTCTTTTTTTGTTGCAACAACACTAAACCTAGAGTAGCCCAACGCCAATGTCCTTCACATACGGTAAATAACGACTATAAATTGGCACAGAATACAAAGGCTACTCGAAAATAGGGTAGCCTATCCTTGTGAAGACAACATCAGTGGGCTTAGTAAAGAGAGCGAGATAAAATGTGCATTTGGTATTCGCTATAGCATCATTCAATGTCATCACCCCCCCCCCCCCTTCCCCACATAACAAAAGTTTAGGCAGACAATAGATGTGGATTAGGCTATGTCTGTGTTTAACAACTCCTTGTTGTTCTCCCTCTTATACTCTGTGACTCCAAAGTAAGTTTCACAGACCTGAGTAATTATTTATTTTCTTCCTTTTTTTCGGGGGTAGTTTGTGATGCCCTAGTGTCAGATTATAGGGGGAAGCATGTTCCCATGAATTTATGCAGTTAGAAGGGGGATCGTGGTATGTGTGTGTACAAAAGTGCCATTCCAGATTTGATTGCATTTTCTATGGTGACTCTTTTTGTCATCTATGTATTGTCTTTATTCCTCATTAAATATATACCTATTTCGCAATAATTTCTTCAGGGAGTATTCTACACTGATAAGCCTACATGGGTTTTTATACTTCCTATACTATATACTTCCTTTCACAATGTTATATATTTTTAATATACATACAAGACTTTTATACATTTTTGTAAACGTTGTGGAAAAACAAATAAATGAAATGAGAAATGAGAATTGATAATTCTAGGAGGCGGGAGTGAACGTCCTCTCTATCGCCCCCTGGACCCGTCACTGGAATTACTGTTTGGCACCCCACAACATTACTGAGTTGAACGGTCAAACATTTGGCTCGAATTGCTAAATCAATTCTCTCTTTGCTGTAAAGAACGTGGTTAACTGAAACTTAAAAGATTTGTTTGAAGTCTAGGCTAGAGCTGAATATATTAAATCACAATTTCGGCATTCTGATTTGCTATCATTCATAACTATTTTTCAACATGCATAAAATCCTAAATCAGCTCGCAGAGTTTATTCTGGTAAAATTCGAAACCTATTAATAAGAACTCATGATTCAATGAGATTAATCGCTTCTCTACACCGGTACGTAAAGTAACACAACGTCAATTTCATTACTATATATCACCTCTAATTCATGAGTTATGGGCAAAACAAAATTGTTAAATCTTCGCGGCCGCCCTGCCATCTTGTATTCAAATTTCTTTCAGTCTGTATGAAATAACGCGACCTCCTCCAAACAACCGATCACAGAGCATCATAGATAATTCCTTTCGGCGGAGTCGTGAACTGCCGATTTTAATCATATTTTGGTCGAAGTGCCTCATCAATATTCATTACTGTGTGTTCGTACATACTAGCTGTTAACATGCATTGGTGGCCGTAGGAGTGGAAAAACTTCTGTGCATTTTTACTTCGTTCTTTCGTTTCCACAACATTATTTTCGAAACAAACTCCGCCAGCTGGTTTAATCAAAGCGCTCTGTTATATCGGGGTATCAACAGAATATCTTATTTAACATAAAACATGTAGAATTGAATATTTAGAGGTTTTCATGTTCTCTAGAATATTGACTGGGAGTTTTTAGATGTAAAAATTGTGTTGTGTTTGGAAGTGGGCGGGGATGAGAAACATGTGTTTTATATGGCCTTATCATGGATCTAATGTTAACGAGTCGTGTGGGCTGTAGCGTGAATACATTACACATAAATTTATATATAGATTTCAGATATACAACTATTTCAAAAGAGAACAATACCAGGGAATACTATTCTCGTCTCTTTTTCTTAATCCCCCCCCCCCCCCTATTTTCTCTCTCTTTTGTCGTTTTACCACTCATTTTTCGCTTTTCACTGCATAATTACAATTTTTGGACATTTAGTGTCCTAGAATTACGCTGCCATCTTCACGCCCTAATATTAATTTAAAATTTAGGTTCGCTCAAAGAGTCAATTAACAACCGGATCTTACACTAGTCTGTACCGTGATGAATTTGAAGTCGTCCATGGGTGGTCGTTGCATTCTGGCATGGGGATTTATAACATGAGATATTGAGTTTATCGTTTGCAGGACACATGGTAATGGTGTATCATCCTTTGATTTCTCTGCTTGTGTTGCTGCATATTTCTCGTGACTGGGTGTCTGGTCTCCTGTGTTTGTTGGGTAATTGATGGGGTAATGTCCTCGTCGGAGGGGGGGGGGGGGGGTAGCCAA
>JAODUJ010174501.1:0-10805 GCA_027564615.1 Psolus chitonoides
ACAATGGTCCACAGTACAGTAGCAAGTTGTTCAAAGAGTTCGCCACCAAGTGGGAATTCACTCATTTGACTTCAAGTCCGGGTTACCCTCAGTCTAATGGTATGGCTGAAAGAATGGTTCAAACTGCCAAAAATGTGTTGAAAAAGGCTGAACAGAGTAATCAGGATCCATATCTAGCTTTATTAGAATTGAGAAATACTCCAATTGATAGTAACCTGCAGTCACCAGCTCAGATTTTAATGGGACGTAGACTGAAATCAACCTTACCTGTTTCCAAAGAGCTGTTGAAACCACAAAATCATAGAGATTCAATCCAACATACTCTGGTGCAGAAACAGCAATTGCAGAAGGAGTATTATGATAGGCAAGCTAAACCCTTACCTCCTATTAGTACAGGAGATGTAGTAAGAGTGAGAAATCAAAGAACTGGAACATGGGAACCAGCTGTTGTGAAATCCAAATTAAGGTCTCCTAGATCCTTCCATGTACAAACTCCACACGGTACACTCAGAAGGAACAGAAAACATCTGCTTAAAACTAAGGAAAGTCCACCAACTATAAACCCCCCATTTCAAGAAGCTGAATTCCAACCTACTGTTGAGAATGATCAAAATCTTGAAAGTCATGACGATGTTGTTAGAACTTCTAGTGGGAGAGTGATAAACAAACCTAAAGGGTTTATTGAACAGTGTTGATCACTCGATCCCATGAGTTATGTAAATATGTTTCAGATTGGAAGCTTAGCAAGCATTTAACTAGAAAGATGACAACACTGATTATTGTTTTCAATGTTCATGTAATATATATTGATCTTTTAATTTTCTCCAAAAGAAGGGAGATGTCGTAGTGTTGAAGTATGAATAGCGCCACCAATAAAAGACACAGTTACAACATGGCGACGTCTCACTGTCATTCATAATACACATATGTTGTATGCCCTAGTATAATATACACAGTATTATCATGGATACAGTACCACAAATGATGTGAGAGTGATATATGCTGGAGGAAATGAGAGTCAACGAGGTGTGGCAGTGGTACTTGATAGAGAGACATCAACAAGTGTACTCAAAGTTGTCCAACACAGTGATCGGATGTTGCTGGTCAAATTAGAGGCAGACCCAGTGGACTTGTAATTTAAGTGTACTTGTCAACTATACTGCACACAAAGAAGAAGAGATAAGTATAATGTATGACGAGTTGGAAATGCTGTTGGAGGCAGAAAAGGGAGGTGATTATCCCATTATTATGGGAGATTAGAATGCCGTATAGTAGGAGAAGGAAAAAATTGCGAAAGCTTTGGACTTGAAAAAAGGTACAGTAGGGATGTAAAGCTTTTGTAATTTTGTAGGGAAATGGTCGTTACAAACACCTGGTTCTCAAAACCGAATAGACGACGCTACACATGGAATATTCCAGGAGACACGGCACGATACCGTACCATATTGACTTGATGGAGTGTAAAACAAAATAAAAAGAATCCAAAGTAAGAAAAAGATCGGAAAGTGGAACTTGGAGGCTTTGAATACTGCTCTCTGTCAACAGTTTCAAGAAGAAATTGAGAAGAAGATAGAAAGAAGATTGAGAAGAAGAGGAACTAGAAAGAAAAGAGTAAATGTTCGTAGGATTTCTTCAAAAGATACAATCCTGATGAGTGCACTGACCAATGTTGGCTACAAAAAAAGCGGAGCTTCAACGAAACCATGGGTGACACAAACAATGGTACAGAGAATGGATGCACGGAGAAATGGAAGAGAGTTAACACGGAAAAGGGAAGGAAAATGTTTAGAAGATTGAACCACCTCTTAAGAAGAGAAACACAAACAGCAAGAGAAAAGTGGTGAGAGGAATGGTGTAAAGAGCTAGAACATCGGGAAAGAAAGAGAATATGTGATCTGCTGTACGCCAAGGTACGAGATCTGATGGAGGAGGAAAGAGAAGCAACCAGTCAACTGCAATAAAAGACCAGACGGGAGAGCTACTGATATATCCAAAGAGGTTTCAAGATAAAAAGAAAGAATACACTGAGGAGTTGTATGGCAAGGAGGGTAAATCACCAGTCATAGTATTGGAAGAAGAGAGTAACATCAATGATGACTGCATATTGGCCCAAATCTACATAAGACGGAGAAATAACATCGGCTATTAAATCGCCGAAAATGAAGAAAGCTAAGGGGGCTGCGGGAATACCAGCAGAAATGATGAAGGGGCTAGGAGAGAAGGGAGTTGAGGAATTGAAGGAAATTTGCAAGCAAATGTATGCAACAGGAGACCGACGAGAGGACTTCATGAAGACAACAATGATTCCACTCCAGAAGAAACCGAATGATACAGTACATGATACAATGATGAATGAGTACAAAGATCATAGACGAATTATCCTAATTTCGCATGCATCAAAATTTATACTACGTATCCTAACCCAGGTAATGGAAGTCCGGGCTAAAACCTGTATTGGGAAAACGGAGTTTTGCTTTATAAAAGGCCGTGGCACCAGGGAAGCAGTTGGAGTAATGGGAATTCTTAGTGAGAGAAATCTATGACAATGATGGATGTGTTTGTTTGGTAGACTTCGAGAAAGTTTTTGAAAAAAATGAATAGAGAAAAGCTGGTATGCGTCCCGAAGGCGTCGATTTCAGAGACAGAAGATTAATAGCCCACCTACATATGGGGCAAATATCAGAGATAAGAATAGCTTGGAGTTTCAAACTCAAGCATAGTTGGTAGAGGGGTACGTCAAGGATGCCTCCTATCACCAGTGCTTCCCTCGATATATGTAGAGATGATGATGATAGAGGCAATGGAAGTAGTAGAGTATCAGTTGGAGGAGAGTCATTGGAAGATGTGCGGTTTACTGACGATCAAGCAATGATGGCAAGCACTGAAGCAGGCCCACAAAGATTGATGGACAGTTTAGCTAAACATTGTAAAGAGTGTGATATGATATGATGTGAGAATTTTCGTGAAAAAAATCAAAATGATGAAAATCTCAAGAAAGTAGGGTGACATTGTCAATATCACAATAGACGGACAGACAGTGGAACAAGTCGAGCAGTTTGAATATCTGAGTAGCCTGCTCACAGAGAATCGAAAGAATCAGTCAGAGATAAGATAATTGGAATAGCCTTTCAAGACACATACTATTTAAAAAAAATCCAGTTCGAACCAATTTTGGGTGAAAACATGCAATTTTTTGTTTAGAAAGATAACATTAACATTTGGTACCGTGTAGTGGTAATGAATTAAAACTTCCTTTTTCGGATCTGTTCAAGCATACGAGCCATGAAGGTTTCACCGTTCTTTCTCGATTTGATATGTTATTTCGATAAACCTTTACAACATTTCTGAGGAATGGAGGGTTAGCATGATTATATTTGCAGGTTCCAACCCCATTTGAACCTGGAGCGGCTACTGCACCAGGACCCTAATTCTATGGTGTTCTCACAAGAAAACCGATCCGCTCGTTGGCCTGCTCCACTTTTCTTCCCGTTGGGGGCAATTTGTTAGAGCGTATACCCACCCACAACAAGAGGGTTGATTACGCCCCTGGACATACGCCAGCACGACTACATATATTCCTTGGGACTCTATTAGCAATGAATCAAAGACTGAAACGTTCGACGATAAGTAGACTTCGTGCCTCAAATGACCGCACATTCACCCCTGAAGAACAATACGGGCGGCTAGCAGAAGGGAGACTCAAGACTTAAGCCCTAAACCTGAGACCATCAATAATTATCAGACTCGATGTTGTTGGCCATCGACCATTTCATCGCTCAAAAGGTATGTAATAGTTCAGTGAACGCCCCAAAATGGCCTGAATGTTATAAATATCTCTATTGTTGTATAGTCCAGGCAAATTTGCCAAGAGTATAGGTTTATCATCAAGTAGAAACTGTTGGCCTATGTATTACCTGCTCGAAGTTGCATGTTTGTGAACTGACACTTACCCGAGAGAAGATTTAATCATTAAAGTCACCACAAGGAAGAAGATGGTCTTGAAGCGATGTTCTAATATGTCCGTCGACGTTATTGTGTATCACTACAGGCCTATGCTGTACTGATGTAGGCTTCTGAACAGTGAACTTGGCTAGGCTTAAAGTTAATGACACACCATAAGCACTTCCTCCTTTTCAAGTATTCACGTGAATGAACACCAACAAAAGAGAAGTGTTTCCCGATACCCGGATTTTTGTCCTATATAAAAAGAAAGTTGAAATAGTGCAATTGTATACGAATAAAGTGCCATACATGACATAGCAAAATTTGGCCTGACTAAAACCGTGGTTACACAGACCGATTTTTATAAGTCGGCCGTTTTTATTTGGCCGGCCGATTTTGTCTGTCGATTTCTAATAAACACGCAGTGGTTATACAGCCCGACCTGCTGTCTACACTGCCCGATTATCGCCCGATGTACCTATACAAGATGGCGATGCTCTGTGATGAAAGTTATGATGAATCCAATGAGGATGGGAGGCAACGCACCCGGCTTCTGCGCTTGTATGGCTCAGCAGTGTAAGAGAGTAGAGAGCGAAAATATTGGGCCAAACCATGGTTACTCCCATGGGCGTAGTCACCTTCATGGTGTGAGGGGGAAAAACAAAATTTCCATCCCCATTTTAGGGGGGGGGAACAAAATGTCCATCCCCATTCCAAGGTTCAGTAATAAAAAAACAATAATTTTCTTTGCCATCGTCCCGAAACATTCTGAACCATCGCTCCCGCCTCTGGCTACACTACTGCTTACTCTGGAGGCCTCACTTGGGCCTCCATATCACACACTGATAAGCGAGCTGAGAGAGGAGGTCATGTTTATTAAATAATAATAAAATTTAAAAACTATACTTTCCCCATATAGTAATGTAGAATGAAATATCGATAAAAGTTAGGCCTAATATTGTTCTTCCCTCGACTTGGTCAGGTTAACGTATTGTCTAACCTCATGGGATCAACGCACTAACCGAACGAGAGGTATACATCTCTATCTCATGATATCATATATATGTATATTACAACATTGCATATGGCAGAGCCCTGGATTACCCGTTATTCTGTACATATTTTAACTGTACAGCGCCATGAACAGTTGCTTCTGGAGTTGTGCCCTTTATAAATGTATTTATTATTATTATTATCATTAATATTATTATTATTAGTATTAGACAAACGAAGCACGCGCCTAGGGACCAAGGGAATTAAGGGGCACCCACCGAGTTTCCCCTAGCTATCATGTACTTAACTCTTTCAAGGTCAACCTTCCTTCAGTCGATTTCTGTAATTATCCTCATCTGCCGTGTTCGACTTTACTTTGGAAAAAACTGGAGAAGGGTTATCAATTATCAAACTTCTATTTTACTTTCAGCACTTATTTAGTCTTAGTGTTTTGTCAGTTAGGCAATGGAGGCGGTCGAAGGGACCAGTCGAAAGGACCAGTCGGATTGTGGCGATGTTCTTAGAGCATCAAGTTGCCCTTTACCCTGGCCTGATCTGGTATTGTAATATAGCGGTTTGCACGTGCTTCGCATAAGTTTATCGATCGACGTAATCAGTGTCACGTTTACACAGCCTGACACCGATTTTATCGAGTCTGACATTGTGGACTTCGACCAGCCACCGATTTTGTCTGCGAATCGGCCCCAAAAAGCGTTTACACAGACAGATCACGCCAATTCCGTCGGCCGACAGGCCAGTCGGCCGATAAAATCGGTCTGTGTAACCACGGCCTAATCCTTCAGATTTCTGGCAGATATGGGGTGAGAGATAAGTACTCCAACTATACATGAATGCTAGCAAGATATTACGACTCGATCTTTTTACATCCGTTTAAGTATATAGACATTAAACGCATCTGGAAAGACTTTGTCGCTTTTATGGATATAGTCCCAGAAGCGAGGATTTTTACCATTTTCAACGATATACAGAAACGACAAGATAGTTCCAGATGCCTGTAGTACAATATTGTTAGACTGTCGTTTCTGGATATGGGCCTAAAAACGATGATTTTTACCATTTTCATCGATATCCAGAAACGACAAGATAGTTCCAGACGCCTGTATAGTACGATATTGTTAGACTGTCGTTTCTGTATAATAGGCCTAAAAACGATGATTTTCACCATTTTCAACGATATCCAGAAACGACAAGATAGTTCCAGTCGCCTGTAGTACAATATTGCTAGACTGTCGTTTCTGGATATGGGCCTACAAACGATGATTTTCACCATTTTCAACGATATCCAGAAACGACAAGATAGTTCCAGACACCTGTAGTACAATATTGTTAGACTGTCGTTTCTGGATATAGGCCTAAAAACGATGATTTTTACAATTTTCAGCGATATCCAGAAACGACAAGATAGTTCCAGACGCCTGTAGTACAATATTGCTAGACTGTCGTTTCTGGATATAGGCCTACAAACGATGATTTTCACCATTTTCAACGATATCCAGAAACGACAAGATAGTTCCAGACGCCATATTATCGCATTGCTACACAAAAAAATGGTTACAAGAAAGACATAAAAAACAATAAACCAATAAGCTGAAGAAATACAAACAATGATTTAAGACCTGTATGAAGCAATCAAAGGAATTGGTCTAAAACAGTGAACCCAACTAATGACAAATGACGTCGTGCAGAAAGTTGATATCCAAATCCCAAAACAAGAGCTTAACTATGTGAACTCTTACATATATCTGGGACACGAAGCGAACAGGTGAAGATGGGGAATACATCCGAGGAAGAGGAGATGGAAAGTACAATTACAGCAGAATGGAGAGCGTGTGAAAACTCAGCAATATCCTAAAGAACGATCAATTATCACTCAGTAACATAGGCGTAGGAAGGTGTTTGAACTGGGGGGAGGGGGGTACATGTGAGCAGCATGGACAGGGTCGTAACATGAAGTTCGCAGCGCACGGAGCGCAAATTTGTTTTAGTTGTCATTTATACGTTTATACGTTATTGAAAATACTTTCAAAATACGTTGAAAGGATTAGTTAACTTGACCGTTTTTTCTAGCGGATAAATCAACCCCTGAAAGTACCTTTAAGCTGATGATGAAATAGACAAATAGCGCGATAAGGAAATGGGTCACCGACTGACTGTGTAACTAAGTGAGTAAGCACCTGCCTTGCAGACGAAGGGCTCGACTCAGTCTGAAAAGTTGTACTGTCGTCTTGTATGCTTGCTTTTCAAGTACATGTAGGTTATTTAAAGAAATACACTATGGTTACGCAAACATACATACACAATAGTTACGCAAACACACATACACAATAGTTACGCAAACACACATACACAATAGTTACGCTGAAACACACATACATATAAAACCGCCTAATCATTATAAAAAAAACAGAGTTAGCCTACGGGTAAATGATGATTGATTATGCTTTCACCAACTGTATGGTTTAGTTAACATACCTCGACAGTGGGTGTTACACCCAAAACTACCGAAGCCGAGAAGTACGGTCGTTTGGGAGAATCGATTCGATTCTCCCATTCATCAAATCCGCCAATCGGTGAATAGGAGTTCGACTGGATTCTCCCATCCACCGATTTGATGATTTGGTGAATGGGAGAATCGGGTCGCGATTCTCCCATTTGTTGAATGAGAGCATCAAATTCGACCGTACTTCTCGGCTCCGGTACAAAACAGCCGTGAGAAAGAAGATACCGACACTCTACAATTGATCATACCAAAAAAAGCTGGATTTGACACCTCATCATTGCAGTGCATCTGGTGCCAGTTACATTACATTTCATGTTTTTCAAGATGGCCGCCGGCGGCCATTTTGGGTTTCCCCTCTCACGGAGTTTGCCCAAATTTTAGGAGGGGCATAGACGTTCAGGTACTTACAGTGTTTATTTCTGTTATCAAAACTGAACAAAATCCACTATGTTGACATGCACGATGCATAAAAATAAAGATTATTACATTTTCAATTCGATTTGTGCCGGAATATTGAACGTAATCGATGAATTTGGAGAGGTATTCACCATCTTTTTGAATTACGATACAACAGCACTTCCACCAATATGTTGCAATACAATACAGATACTTCACTCAGAATTAATCTAGCATATCCAATGTGCCGCTATACTAGAAACGCAAACACTAGCTATACAACGTTAGTCCTGTTGAGTGCTGCTCTGTAATACTAACAATATAGGCACATGCTCTGCG
Organism: Psolus chitonoides; assembly: GCA_027564615.1. NCBI lineage: Eukaryota > Metazoa > Echinodermata > Holothuroidea > Dendrochirotida > Psolidae > Psolus > Psolus chitonoides. The sequence goes on from JAODUJ010174501.1 coordinate 8,192, forward strand.
GCCTACACTGCACAAGTGGTATAGGCTAGGCCTAACGTAATGCATTAAACATAATACAGTACGTACTGTAGTAAGGTTTGCAGCTCCGATTAGAATCAGTGACAACAAATCTGAAAGTTTACCACCCCAGACTCCATACATAACAAGGTGGTGGGTGATTCAGTGACATGATGCTATCCACAAAACATTTCTAATTATCAGGTTTGGAGCCTCCACAAACTCCAAAATGAAGAAATTATATAGCGCGAAGACCGTAAACGTTCAGTCGATCAGTGCAAGTGTCAAATTGAGACGTACATTAGACTAAACACATCCAGGACGCAGCACGCGTTTTACTGTTAACACACACACAGTGTGGCCTACTGAATTGTTCTAGCGGATAGATATCTGCGTGTTTACAATAAATCTGGATGCATGGAATTGTTACCAAGCACGATTGGCATGTCCGTAAGAAGCAGCCGATTTTTGTAGCCCACAAAAATTGAAATTAGTAAAATTAGTTCCTAATTTATCTTTTTTTAAATAATTTGAGGGGAAATGAGAATCATCACAGGTAATTAATTCGAATTTACTTTCATAATATGTTGGAAGAATGAGTAAACTTGGATGTTTTTTTACTGGCAGACCAATCAAACACTGTAAGTAGGCTACCTTTAAATGCCCCAAAATACCATCATTGACTCTCAAACCAACCTTCGCTCTTCATGGTCACGGGACCTATATGATTTATATTTAGTTCTTGTCGGTACGATTCCCTGAAATAGTGTAAGAAAGCATAGAGTGTATATAGCAGACATGCCAAGTCTAGCGCAATCTGCCTTAACTGCTTGTTGCATCAGTGTTGTAGTCAAACTATCAATGTTTGCCTGCTGCAAGGCCAGAGTTTGGTCCTAATCTGGCAGGGAAGTAAATAACACACTAACTGGGTGGGCAAGCCCACCCAGTAAATTATTTTGCCTACCCAGTAAATTAAGCTCGCCTATTGCCCACCCATTTAATTATTTTGCCCACTCAGTAAATTAATTTGCCCACCCAGTAAATTAATTTGCCCACAAATTTACATGTTCATATCAGAGATATGACTAAAAATTCAGAGCTGTAGCCTTTATGGGCGTATTTCTAGCCCACATTTTGGAAATCTCGCGCTACGCGCGATTATGAACTTGTTGCCGCTGTACGGTGCTATAGCCTACGTAGTTCCAATCATGTATCTTCAGTGCGATCGTTTTCTTCAAAACCGGAACTTGATAGTTAGTCGGGGATTGCTGGGACATCGATTCAAATGGAATGTAAAATGACATCATATTAAAGCTGAGAAACAGAATTGAGAATACTTAATGATAGAAGACACTCTTCATGACATGAGTGATGTTAGTATAGGCACCCCCAATCATATTTCGGTCTAAAATTGAATGCGTTGTATAAACATGACGAGTATTTTTGTAGGGGTTGGAATGAAGTGGCGTATATGATTTTCTTTTTTGTTGTCAGGTAAAAGCTCATTTTCATTTTCTGCCTCTACTCTCCTAAAAAATATGACTCTGCGCGCTTCTTGCGTTTGCAGGGTATTCTGCCAGTGTTATATGCTTACATCCACATACATATGAGCATTTTTGTGCCCTTCGCGGACATTACTGTTCATTTATATATTTCCATGTCCGTGCAAGTGTTAACCCACTCGTAGACCAAGTGTAGATCTACCCTGTATATACATTCTTCTGATGGTAAAAACTAACGAATAACATTCAATTGGAAGGCTTTATTAGAAATGGCTCCTTTAATGCTGTCACTGATTTGTGCGCATTTCTCGACTACCACGAACGTGTTCGCGTGCAGTAAAGCATTATTACGGCAGTTTAGAGCAATGTTTCCGCACATTTTGCATGCATGATAACCAGCCAGGATCAAACATTTTGCATGCTTCGCGCGCACTTGAGCCGCATTATTACTGTCATGATTTTTGTTGTTGTTTTTTGTGAATTTCCCATGCATGCATGATAGTAGCTGGTTGCTACGAAATTGTTCGCGCACTTCGTGCGCACTGGCTGTGTTGCTACTGGGTCGCCCTCATCACATATACCTTCTTGTTTGTTGGACTATTTTGATATCACTATTATATAATTGTATGGAAAATTCGGAAAAGACGGTATGTTGCCCACCCAGTAAATTAGAAAACAGCCACTGGGTGGGCGAAAAAATCAAAGTTGCCTACCCAGTAAATTATTCATATTCACTTCACTGTAATCTGCTGCCTTCAGGCTGCAGCATCATCTGCGAATCGGTTGGCGTGGTATCAATGCCTAGGTACGGTACTGAGCAGTGATACCGATGTAGACATATTGTACAGTAAAGTATGTCGATATGACGTAAAAACGAATATCGTGGCATTTATATATTGGGGGACTAGCAAAATTCTAGTCCATATGGTGCCCAGTATGACTATATTGAGACTCTAGTCGGTAAAAACGGACTAGTTTAGTCCTGCCTGGATGAGCTAATATACAATGGCAAAATAGTCGTACTGGGCACCGTCTGGACCAGCGCTACGCTAGTCAATAACCAGTCGAACGACTCTAAATTAGTCCATTAAAGTAGTCAGTGGGCTAAATTAGTC
>JAODUJ010174612.1:0-10804 GCA_027564615.1 Psolus chitonoides
AGAGGTTTTGACCAGTTTTGACCAGTTATAGGTGGTCAAAACTGCCCGGTTTAAACCAGGTTTTAACTGGTTTAAACCGGGCGGTTTAAACCACCCCGGTTTAAACCGATCAACCCTGATTTTCATTCAAGGAACGGCAATGCCTAAAGTCGCAGGCCGCAACGGTGCAGCCAAAACCATATCCAATATCCCATGCTATCGTGTCACACAGAGATATAATCACTAGGCCTAGAGATGGGTATTTAAAGGTCTAGAGAAGTGTCAAACATGACTTTGAAGATTATGATTCCTTCTGATCAGTATATCAGGAAAATCCAACCCCAAAACTAACTTTTAGACGATGAGACAGTGAAAATGAGGCAGACCTAATATTACGCAATGTCTTTTTGACGTCATGGGGGGGAAGAAAAATACCTGCTCAATGCAAAGTCAATGCAAAATTCACTTTTTAAAAACTCTGCCACACTAGAATGGTGAATCTGATTGGAATAACAATTCACAGAATTTTTAGGATTATATAGATGCAAGCATTCATTGACTTTGGAGAAAAAAAATAACTTGAACTTTCCACTTATGGAGGCATAAAAAATCAGCAATTACTGTGTAAATTCAATAGGGACATTCATTTGGTTCCCCTTGTGACGTCATTGGCTCCAAACAATTGATGTAGATAACACAAAAACGAGATATGTTTGGAACTCCAAATTTGAGACTTAGGGGTTATGAAATACGCTCTTTCCATCTACGTAAGTTTCGAAATGATCCGCTGCACTTGCAAAAGGTAAGCTGACACTTCCCTAGACCTTTAACGAACTCGAAATTTTTGCTTCCCTATCAAGCATTGAAAAACATTGTTTGCAGCTGTAAGTGCTGAACTACATTAATGGTACAGTATGTACACTAACACACACTCTAAGATGTCTCTAATGAAAATTGGGCAACTGTGAATTCAGTCTACTGGTATCCTTGATTACGTCAAATTATTTGAAAAGTTCCATTTGCCTGATTAACGATAACTCGGGATGTACCAGTTCAATTGCAGCACTTCGTATTGGTGGGGGCTCTGGTCTTATACATTTTTGTTAAAAATATAATATTTTAGAAGTGTTTTGGCGTAGAAACAAAAACATTAATGGTCAGCACAGATGGTGAGGAAAGTTGCTCAGCAATAAGACACTCATGTGACATTGCTCACCCTGTGCCGATGTGTGAGTTTTTCTCCACGATAGGCAAAATGCCCAAATATTCAGCGTGTTAAAAAAAACTTGACCACGAGTAGGCACTTTCCTCGTTGAGTACGGCGGAGCTGTAAATCAAGTAGCATACATGAGAGACACAACAATTGGTGAGCATTATGACACAAGAAGAAATAAAATAAACAATCTCCCATACCGCCTGTGTGTTTTCCATAACTTGGTGTGTAGCCAAGTATGCACAGTGGTGGCTTTCAAGTAGGCGGATAATTATGGCATGGAGCCAAAATAGCCTAGTGGTGTGGCATTGGGCTCGGAATCCAGAAGTTTCGGGTTCGGTTCCCGAGCGAGGTGTGTTGGTTTCCTCTTTAGAGAGGAAGAATTAATCAGCTGCCAGGTAACCCAAGCAATCAGGAGAGTTCGGTTGGGTGCAAACTAACAACCGAATCATCACGCATTCTGGCTGCTGGTGCGCCCCAGCCCACTCAGCTGCATTGAGTACCTGGTGATCGCACTGGGGGTAGGGGGGGGGGACTGCTGTCCAGGCAGCACTGGTCCTATTGTCTGGACATGGTGTTGGTAGATGAGTGCCCGCTGCTGAGCGCTGCGTATGCCCCTAACGTTTCCTTTTCCCTTTCCCATCATGCGCAGTAGAGATGAAACATAAGCAATATTGCTTATTAATCTTCCTCTACGTCTTCCTCTTCCTCCACTGGCCATAACATGCTATGAGCAACTAATGTGTGTGACGATATGTGACTTTGATTTTGGGACTTAGTAGAATCATATTTTGGGTCGCCCTCTTACGTTGGATCCTTAAATGGCATCGTTGCCTGGAAACGGCTGGGAACCTCTGCTGTAGCTTAGCCTGCTTGGTTTCTGATAACTTATTTTGATCTCTGATAACAGTAATCCCCAAATTAGTTGACACTCCTTCAAGAAATGGTCAGGATGTGAACTCATGTTGGCAGCATAACATCTAAGGCACTGGACACAACATTTGTAAGGCTTTCATCTGGAACTAAGCTCCCAACCGGATGCTGACAATATAGTCCCTACATTAAAGCTATCTCATGTATCGAAATATTTGTTGTTTCTTTTTCAGTCAAGAAACTGGATACACGACTGGATACGCAACATATTCCTGTGGAGCCAAATTTGCCAGAATCAGTTTTCGAGAAAAACACTGATCAGGTAGTTAAAGGAAGGATGGAGGATGAAGCTTCAGAGGCACAGCCTCAGTGTTCAGGTAGTACCTCATATGGTCCAGTAACTGAAGAAAATGACAGTGAACACAATGACACAGACAGTGATAGATATGTTCCGGATTCAGCGGATGAATCCTCTTCTGACTGCAGTTATGTGATCCCTCTCAAGGTCTATCGAGGGAGGACAAGAAACAGCCTGTCTCAGGATGAGCATGATGCACCAGACATACAGGAAGTCACTTCATCATGCCACTTGGAGAGTGACGAAGCCAGTGAATGTGGTGAGGCAGAGAGTGATTGCACAGCTAAGAAAATAACTGTCATGACTACTAACAATGATGGAAACGCGAGGTGCTATGATAAAGTTGCCTACTGTGTAGTATGTTCTGAGCCATCTGAACCATAATCACAACTGTGATGTCCTCAAAGAAGGTGAGGGTCAGCTGATTGTAGTGTATCGCCCAACAGTACAAGTAGACCACAGGGACTACCAGCCATGTATCAATTGCCTTGGCTGGTTGTCCAAAACTGAAATGTGGAAACACAAGTGTGTCCTCACACCAGCTGAGGAAACATTTGATGGAGGCAAGAAGAAGAAGTTCCGAGCTGTAGCTTCTGGTAGGCTCCTTCTGCCACCATCTCATAGCAGTGAAGATACAGAATATGTGCACCAAATACTGAGTGGAATGAGGCACGATGATGTTCTCCTCCTAATCAAGAATGATTCTATGATACTCAATCTTGCAAACACACTCTCCTTCAGACTATGCCATGATAAGGAGAATTTCAACCAAGTCCGGTGCAAGCTTCGTGAAATTGCAAAACTCGTAATGGAGTTCAGAGTAATCACAGAGTTGCCAACTGCGTCCTTGGCAGATCTAATCGATCCAAAATGCTTCAAGGATGTTGTCAAAGCGACAAGGAACATCTCTGGATTCAATGATGCCACTCATCTCTACAGTACCCCTTCCTTGGCCTTGAAAATCGGTCATCTCCTCAAGAAAGTTGCCATGATGCAAATGAATGAAGGCGGCTTGATGAATGGAAATGAGAATATGGCAAAGAAGAGTCGAGACTTCCACAAAATTTGTGAGGCAAAGTGGCAGGAGGAAGTGTCTTCTCATGCATTGCGTACATTGTACTCAAAGAAACGCAACAATCCAAAGCTACTTCCTCTGTCTGGGGATGTGATTGCCCTATCCAAATATCTTGCATGCAATGTTGATCTTTGCCGCAAGATGCTTGAAGACACAAGTGCCACAGCTGAGCACATCGCTACAACTTGGAGGGAGCTAGCCAAGTTGCTGTTAACACAAGTCATCGTGTTCAATCGTCGACGCCAGGGCGAGGTGGCAAAGATGACCTTAGATGACTTCACCAGTGTAAAAAAGGGGGGAGCCCATACAGTTGAGGGACAAAAATTGTCCAAATGGGAGAAGGACTTGGTCAAAATATTGTGGCGAACCGAAATCACTGGTAAACGTGGGAGAACGGTTCCAGTCCTGATGACGGATGCTATGAAGACTAGTTTCGATGCTCTCAATATGCACAGAGAAGCAGCTGGAGTGGACAAGGATAACAAATTCCTCTTTGCGGCATCACGGGCATCAGAGTCCCACATCCGAGGGAGTGACTGCTTGAGGGAACATTCCAGTAAGTGTGGTGCCAAACAGCCCCTACTGTTGAGGTCCACACGTCTCAGGAAGCAGATAGCTACAATGACGCAAGTGATGAACTTACAAGAGAACGAGCTTGACGTTCTTGCTACCTATCTAGGTCATGACATAAGAGTGCATCGCGAATACTATAGACTACCGGATTCCGCGATGGAGGTTGCGAAGGTTTCCAAGCTGCTGTTTGCCTTGGACGGCAAGAAGGGCAACCCACTGAACGTTCTACCAAACCAAAGTCTGGACTCTCTCCAGGTGGACCCAAATGAAGGTAAGCATGTTTATTAAGCAAAACAATTGGTTTCTTCTTCTCGAGTTGGGAGTCCCTGATTTCAAAATCCATTTATTAATTCTTCATTGACGGATAGCTCAGTGGAGGACAGATAGCTCAGTGGTTAGAGCTTTGGACTGGCGATCTCAAGGTTGTGAGTTCGTATCCTCCCAGGTCCACTGGGTTTTCCAGTGTGCTGTTGAGCAAAGTACTTCATCTTCACTGAGCTCCTCTCCACCCAGGAGCTAATTGGGGACCTGAGAGGAAACTTGTGAATTGTTGTTAGCGCTGTATGTGGCTGCTCCTACAGGGAAGTCCCCCGGGGGACACGATGACGTGGAACACCGTATCACGGTATAGTGTTTAGTGTGCGAACAGCTCGGATGGTGCACACCTGTGTGGGGTTGATGAGTTTCCGATTGACAGGGTCATATATGTGAAGCGCTTTGAGACTGTGTTCCATGGTAAAAAGCACTATCAGAAAGGAAAGCTATAAATTGCTGTCAAACTTTTTCACAAGGCTGGAACCTGGCCCTACACTTTTTTTTCATGGTTCACTTGCCCGATAGAGGGCTCGATCCTATTACAAGCCGGGCTAGGGTACAGACCTGGGAACTGCATTATCTGCTGCGATTCTTCACCAAGTACACGGAACAAGACGGTGCCTCTGATGACGTGACCTCAATGTGAAGGTGGGGGTCACTGTGCAGACGGTATACAACATACATACCTCTCATTTTCGTTACTCCAATCCCTCGTGCTGAACGCCAAGCGAGACGGCAGTAACTATCACTTTGAAAGTCTTTGGGCTGACTCGTACTGGGCTCGAACCCACGCCTTCCGGGTGATAAGCGGGCGCTCATCCAATTGAGCTAATCCCTCGGTTAATGTTCATTCACTGAGTACTCAATAAAATGATGACCGTTGTGTCCGTTGTACTACAGAATAATTAGGTTCCATGGTTAGGTTTTGTTACGGCTGAACGGCAGTTGTGGCAACCAGGCGGCTACCAGTCATTGGGGAAAGTGGTCCAAAGACTGGAAGTTGCACTCAAATCCATCAGAAGCATACTATAAATGGCGATCCCAGAAGCAAAATGGGTTTGTGTACACGCATGCCTCGTAATCCTCTGGGCACTAGTCAAAAAGGAAGACAAGTTCGCCGGTGTCCATTTACGATCACACGGTCAGGGTTCCTGAACCCGTAGCAATCAAATCAAATCAAGCTGTCCATTTTGAGAGAAGAGAGTTACCTAGAAACAACTTGGACATTCAGCGGTACTTCTAGTCACATGGACTGAGTATGCAGACTATACAAATCGTATCTTTTAGAAATTCATCAATACTTTTGATGTCTCCCCACTCCACAGAGGTTGATGCAGAGTCCACTGCGTCGTCTGACTCGGATGACGAAGCAGATGCACGGGGTCAAGAGCCAGAAGAGGGTGCTGAGGCTGATGAGGCGAACACGGGAAGTCAGGAGTCGGGAGATGCTGGATCCACCTATGTTGGGGTCACATTTCCAGGATCGACCACCACAGCAGGTTTGTGGTTTTGTTGCCTCTTCTTAATTGATGACAGCATATCATGGACATGTGCATGAGCTATGTTGTTGTTAGGCCGCTTTGTCCGTGAGCTTATAATCATCCTATCTATCAATCGTAATCTGTGAGAAACTGACACGATGATGAATATGTGATTGGTTATCTGTGATGGATAAATGTCATGATGTAGTCTGGATGTCATTTTGGCAATATTCAACAACGTGTAGTTCTGTGAATCCAATGATGTGACATGGCCACAGTTGATAGTCATTCATGTCATTGCTGGCAAATGCTATGGCCATGCTCAGTACAAATGAGAGGTCATGCGTATAGTTGTGTAACCCCGGAGCGTGGAGCGTGGTGGCCTAATTGGTTAAGGCGTCGAGCTGGTAATCCAGAGATTATGGGTTCGAGTCCGCGTTGCATCCTTGAGCAAGGTGCTTTATCCCGATTGCTCACAATGAGGGGTAGGTGATTTGCAAGTTGCCGTCTGCGTGTAATGACCCCCTCCTTCATAGCGGTCATGCACAGAGGCATTGCCTTATTCCGTGTCCTGGTGGAGGTTCGCAGCTGACGAGAGTGCAGTATCCAGGTATGCACCCTTGCCGGCCTCGTATGGGTTCGATATCCGTGTCCAGCAAGTAAACCATAAAAACAGCCCACGTTGGTTCAGGGATAGACTGCCGGTTCGAGTGTACAGATATGATAACATACAGGGAAGTTGCCTTAGATCGGAATGATGCCTCCTAACGTCACATAAAGTTGTTGTAGGCTGGAGAATCACCTTCATTGATGGGGAGAATGGTAGCCCCGGGGGCAATGTTTACACCTACTGCTTAGGATTTGGACTGTCCATCAACAATCACATGGACCGGGTTCCTGGGTAAGCTTTAACTGGCTTCCTAAACGTAACAAAATCAGATGAAACATACCTCAATACCCCTTTCTTTTCATGTTATAATTATCCTTTCATCCAAGATACTGGTGGACAGAACAGAGAATGGAAACAACGGAAGCCATGGACTGCACAGGAGAAGACGGTGGTGGCTGAAAACCTCCGAGAATACTTCATAGATGGCAAAGTTCCTGGAAAGGATGCTATCCAGGCACTAATCAGAAAGCATAAAGAAACTTTCAAAGACAGATCATGGAAGAATGTCAAGGACTTCGTTCGTAATCAGTTGAGGAAAAAAGAACATTTGAGCTTCGTCTCACTGAGCTAAGCTTCCTGTGGAAAGGGTTGGGAGATATAGGGTTTCTGACCAGGAGCAACTAGCTGCCTCACCTTGTCCAATTAAATTGGACTGGAAGTTGCAAATCCATCCCTTAGTCCAAGGTTATGCCAATTTGGCAGTGGCTGACATTTTCTTTCTTGAAAAAGTAGTTTGTGACTACAGGTTGTTTGCTTAGTTTTAGAATCCATAAACATAATTGTTGCTCACCCCACTCACTGAATCCCAGGGCACGATGACAGCCGCCCAAGTAATCCGCAAACCTAAGACCTAATCATTATTACAAATTTCCCACTTCTCCATCAACCTCTGAACTGCCTCATTAATATTATTGTCTGTGAAAAATTCCTCCCCAGTAGTCCATAACCATTATACTGTAACTCACATGATACCAGCACAACTCTGGTGACAGCTGCCATGATTGGCGAAGTCCGCAAGACCAAAGGTCCTCTAGGTGCAACATTTCAACAGGGCAATTTGTGTGGTTTGTATAGGGCACAATCAACAAAATAATGTACAGTAAATATTTGGTCTATCAGACTTTAGATTTAGTGGACCTCTGGTCCAGCAGACATCCCTATGGCACCCTCCTCTAAAATCCACCCTGTCAGGAAATGTCCCGTGATCACTCTTCCCCTCCAATGCATAAATTCATGTCAGCTGTCATCATGGACACTATTCTCCTCAGAACCATGAAGTGACTAGGTGTACTAATTCTAAGTCCTGTGAACTACAAAATGATGATGTTTGAGTATGAAGCATGATTGAAGTGTTTATTGTTCTTGTTGTTGTTCTTGTTTATTGTTCTCATGCATATTCTATATAGTTGTAGGTTGTTTGAAACATTTGGCAGTCCCAATTCTGTTGTAGTCTGTATTACAACAATATGAGCTGTGTAGATTACAAACTTCTTGCCACGTTTATGGCATTTGCAGATTATGTACATTGGATGATCACGACAACCGGTCAATATCATTGTTCACCAATCATACATGTGTTCAGGAACTTCATTGACCATTGATTGTGTGTTTGTTAGTGCCAGGTGGGCGCCAGTTGCGGGTCTGAGTGAGGGGTGGGGGTTGACCATGTGGTTGCGGCGGGTGGGGGGGGCACCGAAAAAGGTTCCTTTTTATACCTCACCCTGCAGTCTATTAGCGTCTACACCATTTTTAATCACTTTGTCCATATTTGCTGCACATTTTTCCATGTTTTTTATTCACTTTCTATCCATTTTCAACATCGCAGGGGCTGGGGGGCAGGCAGTTCACCAGGTGGGCGCCAGTTGCGGGTCGGAGTGAGGAGATTGGGGGGGGTGACCATGTGTTTGCGGGGGGCGCCGAAAAATGTTCCTTTTTATGCCTCACCCTGCCCTCTATAGCGTCTATAGTTATACCATTTTTCACTCACTTTGTTCATATTTGCTGCACATTTTTTCATCTTTCATCCATTTTCCATTTTTGAAGGGGAGCATTTTCCAGGTCAGGAGCGCGCTAACAAATCTCGAAGAGGGGCAGCAGAACCCCAGTTGCCCCCCCCTTCTGTGTCCGCCCTTGCCTCGGCTCTTCACTTCCAATTAGTTGGCAACAATTAATTGTTTTGATGTTTCAAAATTAATTGTTTGATGTTTTAGTTGGCAAAAATTCATTGTTTTGATGTTTCAAAATTAATTGTTTGATGTTTTAGTTGGCAAAAATTTATTGTTTTGATGTTTCAAGGAACACCTTGTCTTATCTTGCCTCATGTTGCATCCTCCATTTCAGTGTTTTACTATTGGTTCGGAATCCATCCCTCAGGTCATGGGGAATTATCAGAACACGAAACCCACAAGTGATATACAATTGTGGAATGGTCATGAACAGCACTAGTTGATGTCGACACCCCATAGTGATCCACAACTAGAAAACTGTGAACAGCATTATTTGAACTGTAGAGCCTGGTTGGAATTCTAGATAATGTTTGTCTCCGAGTACCATAATTTTTGAGGAAAATCTGCACATCAGTAACTGTTTCCATGGGTATTGGAAGTCATGTATTCACTAGTCCGATGCAGAAGACACCCCCCTTCTGCTGCTCAGTTCTGAAGTAACTGCATCAGTAAGTTCTTTTAAATGATCCTGCCTTGCAGGATTTTGTGACAAAACTATCAAGAACTATCACACCAATCTGACACTGGCACAATCACTGGTTATATCACGGTTATATCCATGAATTATATTTAAGGGTATGTAAGCTGGTAGTATGCAAAATGATGATAGTGTTCAGATTTATAGAGCACAAACTCAAATGCACATTACGTACATTACCCCTGGTATCAGTATAACTAGCGAGATCCACAAGCTAGGTGGATGCTGCCACCAGGGGGTGAAACCGTACCAGGTTTGCCTCATAGGTGCCCATTTGCACCCGGGTGGAGTGGAACAATTGAGATGAGTACCTCGCTCAAGTTCACCCTGTGGACTTAAAAACCCCAAATCGAAGCCTTAATCAATTAGACCATCTGGCCGACATAGTACCTGATCTCCCTTGATTGATTGCAAGTATGCAAAATCTCTCTCTTACAGAATATAATTTAGATGATGAAGATATGTAGCAATGATGATCATCGATGCCTATGGGGTCACAGAGCGGTCATTCCAGCCTAAATGGTTGCTCAGAACATTTGTACTGTGTAATGGCTCATATTGAAAGTGACATGAAGTAGGGGCTTCTCCACCACTCAGGGCTCTATACAGAGCGAGTGAATAATCATTCAAAGGGTTCCAGGAATCGTCAGGAAACACTGCAAATGGATGAGAAACCTGTCAAAGTATGTTGCATCGTTCATTCAACACATTCCCTGTTGTCAATAAAGTAACTACAAAATGGCATTCAAGTATTCAATTAATTTTTACATTGATGCAGTCAGCTTCATCTTTGTTTTTCTTTCATCTTCGTGCTTGCTTGGCTTCAGTTCGATACTCTGTATGTTCGAGAAGCTATCCTACTCAATGCTCATTGAGAAACCCCGACTATTATCATGGATAGACCCTGGGGAAATCTTATCTAATCTTCCCCAGTATTTGCCATATTATTATGAAACAGGCTGCACAGGCATGTAACCATATATAGCCCAATCCTGCTGCAGGTATACTGCCATTTTAGACCCCCATCTGAGAAAATGTCAACTTTAAAGCTGGGGAATCCTCAGTTTTACACGTACGAACTCCATGTAGCCTGACATATGACACATGTCATTTGAGTTTGTCAATCTCTCAAAACCAAGATGATGATATATTGGAATATCTATTGCGATAACATATCCCCACTTTCCATGTGTAACGCGGCCTTCTATAGGCCTTCTATCCCCAGTAACCATTCAGGAGACGTGTTGGTGTATACATCCACATTTCCATAGCATGATAGTATAAATCCTTTTTGGTGTGTAACTTTGTTTATCCACACTCTCCATGTACAGTACAAATATAGATAGAATGAGGGTGTGAGTCATATGAGGCAGCGGCGGCTGTAGGGATTTATGTTTGGGGGGGCAAATTTCATGTTACTGATATGGGGGAGGGGTCTAAGGGGAGGACACCCCCTCCCCTTTGAGATTTTTTGTTTAAATAGCTTCGGTTAGATGCAAAATGGTGTTATCATTTACAAGATTTCAACTCTACATTACAAGTCAAAAAGTGCTACTGTCTTGAA
>JAODUJ010174723.1:0-10804 GCA_027564615.1 Psolus chitonoides
AGTCCCACTGAACCGCTATAATTTGAGAGAAAGGCGGCCACGGTCTAATGACTATGCCGAATGATGATGATGATGATCTCTATTCAGGATCATGTATGTGTGTTTTCGTTTCCATGGGTGGCATCTTCATTTTCCAGCGTCATAAGAGTACTGTATATCAGGAATATTCCCTTTGTTTTTTACTCAGAAGTGTAGTTCGTTGTTTGAATGAGAAATTGTAAAAGTATTGCGGTCGAGGTGACGTTTCGTTTCCTTCTAAAACAGGTTGAAGCGATTTTCTTGTAGTTTTCATGTAACCTTACTGCTTCAGCTGAATCCAGTCACTGGTTCTCTGGTAGCTTTGCGGAGTATATATTCCAAGGCAACAAGACGAAAAACCAGAAATTCAAAAGGATAAGTGATTCCTTATTGAGCAGTGTCACTACAAATACCAAATGTCACAAAAGATACTTCTACACAACACCAACTCCCAATACGAGATAATGCATTCGTTCAGGGAATGCTAAATAATAGAAGTAGACACAATTGTGTTATACTGTTTACAAGTGGAGCATTTGAACTCTCCCAAAAACCATGGGGATTATGTACTCATTATGGGAAACATACGAACCAAGTACGAACCAAGATTTAAGTTTATCTGAAAAGGCATGATTGAATTAGCGTGTTTACAAGATTTTCAGAGTTTGACCTCTGTTGATCTCAGATGACATCTCTCAAAAACAATAGGGTCCATGTTCTCATTATGGGGAACATACATCCCAAATATGAACTTGATTCAACCAACCATATTCGACTTTGCGTGTTTACAAGCAAAAAGTACCTGGAATACCTAAATTTCACAAAATGTTCATTTTGACTGAAATTGAGCCCATACCTCAACCCAAATCAATAGGGTTCCTGTACTCATTGTGAGAAACACACATACACACCAAATTTGAATTTGATCTGACCAGGCATGGTCGACTTAGCGTGTTTACAAGCAAAAAAGTACCAAATATACCAACAACTCACAAAATTTTCATTTTTGACTAAAAATGAACTCAGACCTTCGCCACAATCAATAGGGTTTTTATACTCATCATAAAAAAGGTTTTCGTAGTTTGACCTCTGTTGACTTCAGATGAAATCTGACCTCTCCCCAAAACAATACTGATCATGTACTCATTATGGGGAACATACATAACAAGTATGAATTTGATCCAACCAGGCTTGGTCGACTTAGCATGTTTATAAGCAAAAAGTACCAAAAATACATAAATTTCACAAAATTATCATTCTTGACTAAAAATGAACTCAGACCTCCACCAAAGTCAATATGGTTCTTGTTCTCATTATGAGAAAGTTACACACCAAATTTGAACTAGATCGGACCAGGCATGGTCGACTTAGGGTGTTTATAAGGTTTTCAGAGTTTGACCTCTGTTGACCTCAGATAACCCTTGACCTCTCCTAAAACAATAGGGATCATGTAATCATTATGGGGAATATGCATACCAAGTATGAACTTGATCCGACTAGGCATGTTCGACTTATCGTGTTTACAAGTCAAGCGGCACATACATACACACACATACATAAATACACACATACGCCAGCATGACTGCAAAGATTCCTTGGGACTTTTTCAGCAAGGAATCAAAAATGGTGCTAGGGTGTCCTCCCATCCCCTGTGGAACACCTCCGAGTATGTTAAAAACTCAGTGTCTCCGCCAGGTGATAGAGCTTGTGCTATGGTATCTTTGTATAGTGTGTGCATGGCATCCACTATCTTTATGGTACACCATATGCTTTCAAAATATCCATCCATTTTTGTCTGTGTATAGAGTCGGAAGCTTTGCTCAAGTCGACAAAAGTTTGTACTGCCGGTAGTTGTTTCGCTGTTAGGCCCTCTATAAGCAGGATAAGTCAACTCAGTATCAGAATTTGAGATACTGTGGACATTTCCAGAACGGAAACCATTTTGATTTATCCTGAGTATGGGATCCAGGTGCACTCTCATCCCATCTAAAATGATCTTGTTGTAGATCTTTGCTGCTGTGCCAGTTATTGAGATATATTCCACGATAGTTTGTGGAAAGTCCAGGATTACCTTTCTTTGGAAATGGTACAATCCCACTCTTATTGCATATGTCTGGTCTATCTCTATTGAAGGTTTTGTTGCATACTTTGAGTCATTGTGTATTCAAAGCACCACTTTTCCAGAGTTCGATTTGTACATCGTCTAGTCCAGCTGCGTTATTGTTGTTGAAGCCTTTCACACATTGTAACAATTCTTCCATGAAAACGCCTCACATCTAACCACCCTTAATTACACCCAAACAAATCTTGAAACCTCTCCCATAAAGGTGACACACACAATAGCATTTGGCCCATTTGCAACCCTGGGTACGTCACTGACATGGGGTTTTCAGCTAATTATATCGATACAGTATGTTTTATGTACGACATATCTAGGTTTTTCATTTTGTTCCGTTGGGTGAACTATCCTATCAACGTCTAGCGATGTTTGTATTGAGTTGAAAATTTGTAACTACAATGTATCATTCGATCATGCAAGAGATTTTTCGTGTTTCTCATATTAATCCGCATTACTCATATGCATCTCCCAATTAACTCCCCCATCTATATATTAGTTAATATTTCCCAATTATTATCCAAATAATATAAAGTTGAGAGATGTTGATGCCGAGAAATTCTCTCTCACTGTTTATACTATGATGTCATTGTTGACGCACTGCCAATAAATAGTGCAGTCACATTGACTCTGCGAATCTTAGGCGATTCGCAATGTTTACATTTCCAACAACGAATTCCCATTAAACCACATGAAATAGCCTACATTAGGAGATTGATCATGTTTGCATTTCCACTTAAATTCATGTCCGCTATATCTATCCTTGGCTGCAGCATATGTCTATCATACGGACGAGAGAAGATCTTCATTTGCCTCGCAGTCGGCGGGTGTTGTAAAACCTGGAAGTTCAAAATACTATTAGGCCTTTTTGTAAATATTTAGTTTCCTACAAGGATGTGTCGGTCATAAACGAGCCGCCTCCGAGTAATTACCTACAGTAATAATATAATGAGAGGGAAACCAGCGAAGTTGCATATTTATAACTATTCTAATTTATTGAAGAAAACCTCCTGGACAACCCCACCTCCTACGTCCACACACAAACCAGTAACTGCAGACACGCACAACAAAAATGGAAATTAGGCAGGCAAACATCGCAATTTTGTGAAGTTCAATAAACAGATAAATAAATTTTAGTAAGCCTAAATTATCTCAAGAAAATTGTCAAAATTGTCTTTTTTCCACACAAATAGGGTTTTAAAATACTTCTGAAGGGCGCAGAAAATTTGCCGTCGGCCGCATGCGGCCCGAGCCGCCTTATTTTTTTTGCAGGATGTATAGGCGAAAATCATTCCTCGGGATTTTTTCAAATTCGTTTCAAAATCAGGGTTAGGGTTCGGAAAAAGGGTCAGGGGTTAGGGGTTATTGATGGTGGTCTTTCATAATCCGGGGTCAAAACTAGGAGAAAAGACTCAGAAGTTGGTTTTTTAAATCGCATCACATATTTGGAATCCAGGAATTTGATTGGTGCTAAAGGCCCCCTATTGCCTGCCTATACGTCCTGCAAAAAAAAACGCGCCCGGGCCGCACCTTGCCCATCTATAACCTAAGGTGACGTCAACTGTGTTGACGCCTCGAAGGTTAGCGTTGATAATTGCCGAGACTTGAATATGCGTTACACTGTTACCCTGTATGTACAAATTTCATGTACAGTAACCCTAACTCAGTTACTCTAACTTCATTTTTCTTTCAATTTTCACAGCCTTATGAAGAAGTGTCCAGCCACCTGGCTTCAATAATTCAACACCTATGCAATGCTCTATCAGAATCCGTTCCCTTCCCCGTGGCAGGGGAGGGCCTACACCACCGCCGAATATCTGGTGCTCCTGTGGACGTGGCCTTTCAACCAAGTGGTATCTCTCTTCCTATCTCTTACGATGACGACCAAACGAAAGGATGCCTTTAACGCCCTATTTTTCTTCGTTTCCATTCTGTTTCTAGTCCCTATATATTTTGCATTGCTCCTCATAACGTGGCCCCTCGCCCTCGTCGGTATGGGCGTCAGATGGCACCTGTCCAAAACGAAGCTTCCGTACAAGTATTCCTTCAAGGATAACGGCTTTCGGGTGAACGTGAATACTACGCTATGGACAGACCTAACGTTAAAACACTTCTTTCGCGTTGCTCTCATTGATACCAAGCTTCTCCCGGAAGCGATCTCATTACAGGAGAATCTTAGACATGGCCAAAAAAGGGTCAGAAAAATAGGAGAGAGAATAGTGCACTCGCAAATCCACCCTAACCCACAAGTATTCATACGAACTCCATCGGACGGCGACGCGTACACGCCACTCCTCAACAGTGAACTAGCGGCTTCGTCTATATTTCTTCCACCGCAAAATGTCAGTCATTTGGCGTCCCACACGGAGCTGGAGGAAGTGGTAACCCCCTCCGACGACGGCGGCGAAATTATCGGGACGGGGGAAGGAGAAGATTGTAACGAATATACCTTTCAAAAAGTACACCGACCGTTAGATAACGGAGACTATCAGGAACCGTCGACGTCGGGAAAGGGTCGGAAGACCCCACTGAGCGTCTCACAAGACGGGCTCATACCAGACGTCCTCCAGAGAACTCACTCCCCCGCCCCGTCGACGCCAGAGTCCGACGGGTCGTATCCTAACACAGTACTAGAACGACAGAGGATATACGCTAGTGCGTCTTCTACGCTATCCTCGCACTACACGAGTCAATCGACGGCTTTCAAGAGAGCGGCCTCTTATATCGGGAGCCAAGTTTCGATTAAAGAGAAATCCTTTACCCCTCAGGATCACGGGGTGACCACGTGTTTCCCACCTGGATTGGACTTCGTTTGTTTTACGGAGTGCTTCGATTTTAGAGCTACGAACAAATTGGTGTCCATACTACACGAGTGCTACAGCTATATTATTTGTGATGTGGGATATAACTCATGGAAGATAAACCACTACTTCTTGAACAGTGGTCTTATATTCGCTAGCCGTTATCCAATCGTAGACGTCGAGTTCCATAACTTCCATGAAGAACATAAATTTGACTGCTATCGATCCATTGGCCTCCTTATCGTCAAGGTGAGTTCAACTCTTCATTTTTTACTGACACTGAATTTTGAGGTCAATTATACACCAGGGGTGGCGCTAGGTATTGCCCGACAGGGGGGGGGGGAGTTAGCTTCCCCGACAGGGGGCTAGCAATGTTACCAATATGTTTGCCCTCGCAACACTCCTTTGTAGTATAGGTGCATTTTAGGCGTGTACTGGATATCATAGGTTTGAGTATGATAATGACTAATTTGCCGCGTGCCGATAACGCAAATCTTAGTCGTTCCTGGAAGAAGGGTTCATGGGGACCCATCCTCTTTGAGGAAATGTTGTTTGTATAAGAGGGCTTAGATGAAAAATAGTGCCAGTTCCCATCTTTTCGACTCAACTCAAATACTAGAATTGTCATTTTTCAGTAAAAAGCTACAGAAAAATATCTTGATTATGTACAATAGGGAGAGGCTGTTCCACCCACACCCATGTACACACCAATGCACTGTGAAAACGGAAATCATAAACACTCGCGTGAAGAAATACATTGAATGCTTTTATATGGACGTCATTGTCGCAAAACGGCCTTTAACATGAACATGGTAATATGAGAATGCCATTGAGAGAACTCAGAAATCGTAGCACCTAAAACACATAGGCCTTGATGTTTAACTGGGCCTACTATAGACTGAGCCTGTGATCGATACCCATTCTACGGTATCTTACTATTCTTTGAATACATCTACGCAGCAAAATATCTGGAAATTGGGAGGCTCTCAAATGATGTCAGAAATTGTGAGCCCCGCCATGGTTGGGGCTGAAGTAAGAACCTTTTTGAACCTCTAAAAGCCAGAATTTGGCACTCTCGAGTACCGTATTGCCACCTTAATCTTGAGTTGAAGGTGATGCTCGCCACCTGGGTCATTTCTGTCGATCCTGTTTCCCCTCTAAAAAAAAACAAAATTCGGAAGATAAAACAGAAATCGGGATGATTTCGTGGAAAGTCGGGAGACCCGGGAATGAGTTCTAAAATCCGAAGTGTCACAGCTGATGAATCAGTTGGAACATATGCCTATGCAAATATTACAGACACATTTGTGGTAGCCAGCATGAGTCAATGGGGGCATGCGCGAATCTCGTGGCAGCCACTGTGCGCGAAGTGGGCTAACATTTGTGGCTTTGGTTTTGATGGGACACCTGTCGGGGGAAAAAGCCTACTGTATACAAACTATCGTCGCATACAATTTGTTGGCCTCATTGCTCCCCGACGAAATCATAATAATGCCCCGATGGGGGGGGGGGGGCTAGACCGACGACGCGGAGTCCGTAGTTCCCTGTCCCTCACATACAGTAGTTAATATACTCTCAAGGAATATAGGCTATGCACAATTGCATATATGTATGTTAGCAAGCGAGTATGTAAGCAAGCAAATATGTAAGCAATTATGTAAGCAAAATAGCATGTAAGCAAGCAAGTATGATAGCAAGCAAGTATGTATGCAAGCAAGTATGTAAACAAGCAAGTATGTAAGCAAGCAAGTATGTAAGTAAACAAATATGAAAGCCACCAAGTATGTAAGCAAACTAGTATGTAGGCAAGCATGTAAGCAATACAGTATGTAAGCAGGCCAGTATGTACGCAGGCAAGTATGTACGCAAGCGAGTAGGCCTATGTAAGCAAGCAAGTATGTGGGCAAGCAAGTAAGTATATAAGCAATCATGTATACACACAAACAAACACACATCTAAGCAAGCATGAAAGTAAGCAAATGTATAAGCAATCACGTATGTAAGCAAGCGAGCACGTGAACAAGCAAGCATGCAAGCAAGAAAGCAAGAAAGCATTCGTGTAAGCAATAATGTTAGCAAACAAGCATGTAAGCAAGCAGGTATGTAAGCAAGCGAGTACATGAACAAACAAACAAGCAAGCAGACAATCGAGAAAGCATACATTCATGCCCACATGCATGTGTGTATGTGACAGATACTTATTTAGGCAATATTAAGAGAAACTTGAACCAGTCTCATTGTGGATGACTTATTAAAAGTGCTGGAATATATTTATTATTAGTGCTGAAAAATCGCATAGCAAAAAGTTGAAGCAAAAGTCGTTAACCCAAATCCATTAACACAGTATGTTAATATGTGACGTAGTGGACGTTATGTGCACAAAATATGTGCTAGCCAAATCGAAAAAGTACTCTTGAAGAACGTTAGCAGATATTCGCATGGGAGTTTTATTAATAAGGATGCGAATAATTCTGCTATCGAAGATCACGATAGTTTGGCTGGACTATAGCTGCATATCAGCATAGTACAGTGCGTGCATGATAACCGTCCATTCGTTGTCTGTTTACCTGGGTGATAACATCACAATAATATAAAATTCATTCATTATTTTCATTGTAACGGATACTCATTACCTTAGCCTACTTGTAGGGGTTTTGCTTATCCACAAGCTTTCAGTAGCTTTCCATTGAAACTCCTAAACCACCATTGATGTATTATTGTTAATCACTCGTATGTTATCATATTATGTTCATTGGTTAAATAAAGTTCAGTTGAATTTAATTGAATTGAATGTCTATATGACAATGAAATATCGTTCGTCTTACATTTAGCATAGCATTACTCAAATAATATCGAGGTTGTATAGTCAAATAAATCACGTAATAAAACTAATGAATCGATTTCTATTGGCCACAGATAGAGGGTTGGTTGCCCATTTGGGTGCTGTGCTGTTGTGCGGTGCGAACGTGCCTCGACTGTGCTCCTGGTTCTTGTTTTGTTCTTTTTGCTGCTTCCTTTATGTTTTTTAGTCGGATTCTTATGAGTTTTTTCCGACCCAGTCAGTACTCATGTATCTCTGTTCCGGGCTAGGCCTATTTACAGCCTATTTATATTAGGTGAACAAGCTGAATGCCATGTGTGTACGGCGGCCATCTTTTTATTACATTCGGTAGCCGAAGATGCAAGCTCCCGGAACTTGGAGACACGCAAGTAGTAATATTTATCTTTTTATTGGCAAACCTGGGGCCATATCATCTTACTAGGAAAGATGGGTTATGTTACTATATAGCTATTGGTTGTTTTTGTTCATTTTTGTCTGTGGTCAATATGGGGGTCCGAGGGGTGTATATGGCTCTATATTAGGGCCTACCAGTAGTACTAGTAGGTCTCAGTACATGTTCCTGGACACAAATCCACGATGCATTGGCTTGCACCTAATCCACGAACCTTAGTTAAACTATTCAGTGGCTCATGCTATGGTTTTCAAGCCAAATACATACAACAACAGTAGCAGTCTCATGCATAGGCCCGGTGGGAGGTCATCATCTGAACACATGATCATACTTGTGTTGTTAATGAGCGGCTAAGTGGAACTAAATCCAGGTCCCAGATCCAAGAAGATATCCATTTGGTATTTGTAGTAGAGAAGTCAAGAATGAACATAAAGGTATTTGTTGCGATAGTTGCTCTACTTGGTATCACAATGATTGTACTAGCATGTCAGATTACATGTATGACACTTATTGCAGACATTCAAATCTTGTTTGAGTTTGCTTACAGTGTGACTTCCCGAATGTTTCGACAGGCCTTTTTGACAGTTCTATTTTAAATACCTCAAACTCCTTTCAGATTTTTGAAAATTCTCTAGATTCTCATGGCTCTTCAAACCCGGATGCCATTCAAACCGGCCAAATCATCTTTACCTGTTAAAAAGTCCAATCGTACAAAAAAAATTCCCGAGCCCCATAAACTGAAAGTTATGGTTGTAAACTGTGATGGCTTCCACTGGCCAAAACGCAAGATAAGTTTCCTTGCTAGTATTGATAAGTTTTCTCCGGATGTGATCCTTGGCTGCGAATCAAAGTTGAGCTCAAACATCCCGACCTACTCGATATTACCAACGAATTATAATGTTATCCGCAAAGACAGGAATTCGAACGGTGCGGGTGTTTTTGTAGCAACCAAGGAAAACCTGATCACTACTGAAATGATAGAATTGGACTCAGATTGTGAAATAGTTGGGACTTCTATTGATTTTGTTGGAACTGGCAAAATATATATTGCCAGTTTTTACCACCCACCCAGTGGTGGGATCGAACCATCGGAAAACCTAAGAGATAGTGTCAACAAAGTTCCCTCTATGACCCGCACATAAAGTGCCAAACTTAGAAATATACTCCTTTATGGCGATTTTAACTTGCCTGACATATACTGGCGTGTAAATTGCACCAAAGCTGAAAGCAAACAAAAAAGTCTTCATAATACTGCACTTGAAATATTTGGTGATCTGTCTCTTGTTCAGCAGGTATTTGAAGTTACTAGACAAGCTTCCCAAAATGTGTTATATTTGGTATGTACAGATAATCAAAATATAATCTCAAGTATTCAGACCCACCCGGGTATATCTGACCATGACATTGTCATCTGTGATATAAATGTCTCCCCTAAGATTAAGCAAAAGCCTCCCAGGAAACTATATAATGTATAATAAAGCCGATGTTAGCTCCTCAACAGAGTTCACTAACAAATTATTCCGATGCCTTTTTTGAGGAAAACCCTGAACAAAATATTGTGGACCTAAATTGTAAACTTCCATATGGAGACATTCATTCCTCGTAAGATGTCAAAAACTGAACATTCATACCCCTGAATAAATCAAGTAATTATAAAAGAAATACGGAAAAGAGACACTGTATATATATAAAATACAAATTAGCTGACCCATTATTCAAAGCCCACGCTTGGAAGTCTTTCAGCAACCAACGTAACCATGTTACCAGCCTTTACGGGACAGTCCTGACTATCATATGAGAAATGTTGTGGGCCCGTCTTTAGACTCAGATCCAAAACAGTTCTGGACTTATGTTGGATCGCTGAAAAGATAATCCTTGGGCATCCCCCCACTTGTATAGTCAATGACAGGACACACACAACTGATAAAGATATAGTTAAGGCACTAAATAGCCAATTCACTTCAGTTTTTACTAAAGAAGACATGGAATCTATGCCCTCAAAAGGGGGTCGGAGCGTACTAGCTTACAAGACTTTCCCTAATTGGCTAACACTAACCCTATTCCCTAACCCTAATCTCTGATCCTAACAAAGAGTACAATCAATAGCCTACTATACAATGCAAACAGCCGATCAGGAAACATCATGTATCTAGTTAGCTAACTGCAAAGGGGAGTCATCCTTCAAAAGTATCCAAGAACTATAGTAGGCCATGGGCCAAAGCCAGAAAAGTGCTATAGAATGGAATTCCGTTCCAAAAATACTACACTAAACAAAAATCTATCAGATATGCAGATAAGGATGTATATTTTCATAAAATCAACCTCCCCGCGCTCAAAAGTATGCTCAATAAAGAGTTATGAAAATGCCAGACGGTTTGCTATACCTAGCTATACTAAAAAGAAAAGTTTTTCAATTGCAAAACGCATTGCTATTATCAAATAAGTTTCCATATGCTGAGTTGAGATGCTTGATTTGGACACGTGTGCCAAATTTTAGGAAGAAAAAATGTAAAATGAGGGTGCATAGAGGGCGCTATTGCACGAATGTGAGTTTTTCAGCGAAAATCATCCATGCAACAGTACCACATTGTGGTAGATTATTTAGTAGGGATGGGGGTTTGGAGATCACAATTGGG
>JAODUJ010174834.1:0-10804 GCA_027564615.1 Psolus chitonoides
ATTTACACGAAAAGATACAAGGATGGAACCATTGTAGAACGACTAGGCAAACACAGTATTACACCGAAAGACCAATGACAGGAACTTTATTCTGTACATGGGCCCACAGAGCAACTTTTAGGTGGGCTCAAAAATGGGTTTATTCACGCAAAGAGATGAAAGGATAACACTTTTTGGGTTTGGTCTATTACACATTGGGGTTCACAAAAATACCAATGACAGCAACTTTACCCTGTACATGGGCCCAGACAGCAACTTTAAAGGGCCTCCAAAATGCATTTATGTACACGAAAAGATACAAGGATGCAACTAACGTAGAACGACTAGGCATATACAGTGGAACATGGCGAGACCAATGACAGCAACTTTATTATGTACAAGGGCCCAGACAGCAACTTTGAAGCCCCCCCCCCCCCGCCACCAATGCATTTATTTATACGAACAGATACAACGATGGATGGAAGCAACGTAAAACGACTTAGGTGGCCAGCAATGCATTTCGTGGCCAGCCATGGAGTAATGGCATCGAAAGTGACTATGAGGATGAGGATGGCAGGCCTATTGATTAACCGCACTGCTTGAATCACGTGGATTGGTGTCGTTCACATACTACCTGGTTGCATTAATTAAACTTGAGTTTGGTTCATCTGATTTGCCAAACATTACAACTGAATTCGAAACAATCATCTTATCTAGCAATGTTATCGACAGTAATTTGCTATTTAATTGGATCCAGAATCAATCTGTAAACACTTTTCATTATACACCTCATGGTGGGCTATAGCCCCTCAATAATTTGGCCACAAGTAAACAAAAATGGTATAATTTTCCGGGAAAATAAGACGAAACAGTGTTCCTCCCTGTCAAGAAAGTGGTATTTTATGAAAAATCCATGCAAAACGGATAGCATTGTTAGCCAGCTACGCGCGCAGATGTCTTTTCCCTCGCTTTACTCAAAACCATTATTTTTGGCAGTGCGTGTTGCCATCCGTTCATAATAATTTATCATAATAGAAACCCACTTAATAGGAGGCCTATTTAAATGTAAAAATACTGGGAGTTAGTGGCTTAATAATTATGTCGCGCTTTGGGTGAGTTACTTCTTGAGAGGAGTGCTCATGTAGGCTTATAAGTTGTTGTCTACTTTATTAAGTATAGCAGTGACTAAAATGTGAATCACATAATGCCTAACACACCCTACCTGTATAGTTTCTTCCTTTTTCCTTTTCTCATTCTGTTCAGTAGTGTGCATAATTCATTTTGCTATCATTTTTATTGCCACTTTCAGGTTGGGGTTTGTGCGTGTCGGGTGGAGGTGGGAACTATTGCAAAATCGTCTTAGCGCATGGTATGATTGCAGGTCAGTAGCCTACGACTTTATATTAGGGGGCGCGTGAATAGAGCGTATCACTATCAAAGTGAAATATATACCTATATAACATAATTATAAGTAGCCTTATTTAACACAACGTTCCGCATACTATGGGTCGCGACCCCAAACTGGGCACGAACAATCAGGGGGGGGGGGGGGTCTCCAACCTTTGTCAGAACGGCTAAAATGAATTGGTAGGCCCACATGTTTTATGACTCCGTCAGCAACAAAGATTGCTTCACAATCCATTTTTTATTGCCATGCCATCTGATGTTATATATGTGATGTGCAATGTTATGGAAAGAGTTATAGTACAACAGGAACACATCTGATGATAAACATAATACATTAACATTTTGATGTGATTGGTTTTAGTGGTGTAACCAGGGTTTCAAGAGGGGGGAAGAAAAAATGTTCCGTCAAGTGCATCAAATTTATCGATCAACCCACGATTATATATCGAAAAAACTCGGGACAGAGGTGGGGGCGGCCGCCCCCCCCCCCCCCAACCTCCGAATCCCCCATTGGGGTGTATTTACTCTCATGCAGATGGCAATCATTTTGAATTTTCAACCGCATTTTGCTAAAGTACTACATAAGGACTTGTGATCATGAATACCTATACCAAAGGATTTATTTCTACAGGCTATCGTACTAGGCTATACTGTTGTGTCAACTTTACCGTATATAACGGTATTAAATGGAAATGGAATATAGGCTGTGGTCGCCATCTCGGTTTGGTGAGACATACTCATAGTCATCAATGACAGTTTCAGATTCGTGGTATAGAGAAACAGGAATAGACAGTTGATTTTTGTTCTCAAACACGCAAGAGTACAAAGTCACTGAAAATTACTTTGTTTTGTTTTAATAATTGTGATATGCGAACGTCACCTGCAACACATCCCGTTGCAACCCAGCTATTACGTCAGATATAGGCCGATCGATGACGCATCCGTGGCGTATCCAGAGGGTGGGCGTCGGGTGCGGACGCACCTCTCCCTTTATGATTACCTAAAAAATATGAACAAAAGTAAGTTTTAAAAAAAAAACATAAAAACGATCGCCTTTTCGAAACTTTTTCTATGTTAGTAATACTTTTTGCACAACCTAGAGGTCAAATGTTCACAGTGGTACACAAGTTGTATTAGTACATGTACCACTTATTTTTCTGTTACTTATTAGGCTAAAAGCCTAACCGGTTTTGGCTGTGCAATACCGACGGTCTCCAGAAGTTCCACGCATTAGCGTTACAAATTTCTTAAACGGGTCCCAGACTGTCCAATCGCATGATCGTTTGTGAGTAGGCCTCCAGCGGCCCTAGGGGACAGTTGGGCTCCTCGGGCCAAAATAGCACCGCCCCATCAAAATAAGCTCGTCACTTTGGCCAATAGTATCAACCCCTTGTTAAATTTACCACTGATGACTCTCATAGTACGGCTAGGCTATATTGTAGTCCAGCCAACGTGGGATTTTTACCCTATGTAGGGGAGATTTCTTAGTTAATGCCTGGCATCCATGTGACTATAACTGTCTTCCAAGGGAAAAGGCTTCCGAAGGGTTTATTGAAATAGGCATGGGGGTGGCGGAATATACATAGCTTTCCCTCTCCCCTTCCCCGGTGGCCGAAGAACGGAAGTATGAATGAAAGTATTGCGTCACAAAGCCAAATTGACGAAGTGTGAATATTTCGAAAAATGCAAGACAACTAACAAATACAAGAAAAATTGTGTGCGCGCAGACAATTTTCGAATATTGCTATTGGGATGTGTAAAAGACGTGTATGTAAAAGTGCACAATCATTACAAAGATAATTGATAGCACAAATACACTATAATAATTTTGATTGAACTCCTACCTATATCTGTGCGTAAAATATTTTCCACATGGGCAAAAATGAGGGGGCTAAACATACCTTTAGCCTCCTCCTTCTTTTCGTTGAGGGACTGGTCCCTCTCAGGCACCCTCGCAACCCCCGCCCCCTAATACGGGCGGTTTGCAACGTTTTGAGAATTCTTTATATTGACCCTGATATAATATATGTTTAGCGCCCTCTACACGCACGTAAGCAGCCAGCAATCCGTGGCTCACATTCTAATTTCTGTAGCTATTCCAGACAACAATGGCTCCCATTTCAACAAAACGTTGGTGTCAAATCTGTGTTCATATTGGCATATGTCCGACGTACCATGACCGTTCCTTGTGGGTATTACGCTACTCGTCTCTTCCCTCTGGCCAATTTAACTGCGACTCGGCCGATGCTGTTTACTACTTTTATTGATTCCTTGTTACAGGCGAAAGGAATATGTGCAGTGTGTGTCTGTGTGTGCATGTGTGTTTGTGTGTGTGTGTTTTTGTGTGTGTGTGTGTGTGTAGTGTGTCTGTGACAACTTTTGTAAACACGATATTTGAATGATGCAAGGTCTGATCCCTGTCAAACTTGGTGGACAGATTACCCATGGTGAGTGGTTCCTTCTGTCAAAGGTCATCTGAGGTCAACAGAGGCCAAACTTTGACAACCCTGTAGACACCATTGCTTGATAGGGAAACTTCAATTCAGCTCATACTTGGTATATGTGTTTATCATCGTTAGTACATGATCCCTATTGTTTTTGGAGGAAGTCAAAGACCGTCTGAGATCAACGTATTTCAAACACGTTAAAAACGTTGTAAACACCTACATACATTCCATCCCGTGGACTCATCAAACGGGACTTAGACCCTTCAAACCGGGGCATTCAGGTATTGCGCAATCTACCGGGTAGATTGGCTTGGAGATGTACGTACGATAGTAAAGATCGCAGTAGTCCTCCATTTCCAATCAAGCTTACACTAATATACAACATGGATGTCCATTTACTCCGCCTAAATCAGGCTAAAACTGATGAAATTATGCCAAAAACGGCAAAACTTCGTTGACACGGCGAGTTTTGTTTTTGGAGTGTAAAATGCCCCTGACTCATGTTACCACTTTGCTAATAGCGATTTTCACGTGAGTATAATAAATGTCGATATCAAGAAGTGTGCATATTATTGTTTGTTATGGCTAAGTTAGAAATTGTAATACCTCAACAACAACTTTTGAAAGATAGTTTTGACCCAATAATTTCACTTTTTAGTCAAAAAATGTCAATACGACCGATTGAAGATGCCCGTGGATTCAGAATCCTTGAACTCAAGCTGGATCCCTGTAGTTACTGTATGAAGAACACATTCGCCACTAATGACACTAGAGGACATTTCAAGATAAGAATATAATTCGGTCAGGACTATCATGTAGGCTTAGTCCTCGCGTATTTAACGACACATTCGGCATAAGTACCAACACATGATAAGGAACGGCAACGAAGCCGCGCGCAAAGCTAGCAACAAAATGTCGGCAGTCGAAATTTTTAGTTTCCTGAGCCGACAACAGTTAGCAGTAGCTTTTGCCCAAAACACTTATGTTTTTACTTTTGTATGATAAGTAATTTACGAATTGGTTGAAGAATTAGAGTGCGAAAATGACACCACATGACAAGAAAAAGAAGCGAAACTGCGCGCAGAGGGCTACAAATATAGTGTTGGCAGTCGGAATTCTCATTTTCTTGAACCGAACTTCTTGACCCCACACACTCCCTGTAGCGACGTCCATGGGTATGACAATAATTTGCATTGAATGACACTCTCCTTGCAGAAATAAACACCTTTTTTCCCCTTTTCACACGATTCACCATTATTTATTGGGGATATCAGAGATCATGATCGGTCTCTGTATTTCAAATTAAAGTCAGCGACCCCACAATAAGTGCGTCGCTACCCCAACGTTCCCGGGTTGGGAACGCATGGTTTAGCGGAATCTTTGGCTTTTCACCTTTTATAAAGAGAAACCAATGAGAATAGCGCTCTCAAAGGCTCATGGCGTGCCTTACATGGGGTTGTTAACTGACAGTTGTATTATTCAATTTTTACTAAATCAGACAGCGAGGCTTTATACCTTCAGCAAAAATTCGAATTTACCAGTAGATAAACTTGAACAACTTTGTAAATTCAGTTAAAATATCATTATGTTCATGGAGTTCACTTCTATTCCTCAGTAAAAGTGATCGTCCAATGATTGTGCAACACTATACCAGGAACCAAGTTGGCCACACTAGTTTTGTACAGTGAGACTGAGCCTACAGTGTTTTCGATGTTTTGTGAATCACGACTAAATTCATGCGAGTAATTCATATATGCCTCTGAAAACGAAGGTGGAAAATGTCTGCTAGTATTAACCCTCTCAAGCAGGAGTGTCTGTTAAAACTCAAACTACCGAAAATTGGGGAATTCATTTATCGTTTACTGGCCGCTTGTAGGCTAACGTTAATTAAGTGAGCGTGTCCCATAGCGGTATTTCCATTATGTTTCTCCAGTGTTAATCTATAATCACACATAGCTTCAGGGTTCCTCGATGAGCCATAGTTGGCTTCCTCGACCCGTAAATACCTTAAATCTAAGACATTATTTAAAATGTGCATTTGGGTGTTCAGGAACTGACAATCCCTCTCAGACGGAAAGTACTGATACTGTATAGCCATCGGAATATGACAATATTTCACGTATGTTTTTGCTGGTCCAGAAGGGAACAATCCTATATTCCTCTTTGTTCCTCCGTCACTCCGTCACTCCGTCACGCCGCTTTAGGTCACGTAACCTAAAAAGGCCTGTTAGGTCACGTGAGGGTCAGTGTTGCCATTACTTATTGGTTATAATGAACGTAATGCAATATGCTCAGTGTGTGTAAGGAGTGGTGGTAAATATGACTATTAAAATTAATCTAGAGTGAGCACACTGAGTAATTGCATCAGCAAATTCAATAGAAAAGATTCTCAGCTGATTGCAGATGAATGGCTAAATGTGGAGGCCTGGAGGGTCATTATCAGATTATCGAGGTGGATCCAGAAAATACTGATGGAAGGAAAAAGATGACTGAATTGGAACTCAAACTGATAAAACACCAGATCTACAAAGTTCATGATTGGGGGAGAGTTGCGGTATCAGGGGTGGGGAAGGGGAGGAGTGCGATGTTAATGTTAATTGTGATAGTTTGTTAATTGTAATATTGAGTCTGAAATTCGGTGTTAATTAATGTTATTATACTTCGAAAATCCTTGCACTACCGTAATTAATAAAAAAAATCACAGTCGTGGCTATTCGAGATGGACGATGACGTCACTAACATGTATTATTCTCCATCTACTGCGGCTGTACCTCTACTCCAGGACCAAGGCCCAGGCCATGTTCGGTGTAAGTTACGTTTATAACTTTGCTCCCCTGACTCGACAACCCCTAAGATCAACTTTATCTGGGACCAGCTTATACGAGTTATGCTCGTTCTTGTTCTTATGATAATAATATACTCTAACATATTATATTTGGAAGAGGGTGATCTGTTGAGGTTGTCCCCCACCTTGGTTACACCCCGGCTTACTATTATGAATAATGTGAGTGGAAGAGATTCAATAATAATTGTTTATCTCATGAAATAATAACCTGGAGTGAACACAATTATTATTGGCTTCGAACGATTATTTTTAATGCATTTTTCTTTATTGGTGGGAGGGGGAAGGTTGGTGTAGTACCCACAAATGTAATTCCTATCCATACATGTAATCCCCCGATACATTTGTTATCCCTAACCACAAATGTAATCACGACAAGGGTGCAGTATATCAACGCGATGTTCTGTACAGTTATGCTAACCAGAAGTAAAAGTGTTCTTTGTGCGATAATATTAGCATCAACGTTGGACGATAATAGCGTTGACATTTGTAACTAAGATTGTGAATTACATTCGGGGGTTGGGATCACATTTCTGGGCGAATAACTACCCATAAATGTAATCCCTTAATATATCTGTGTGGATTCCATTTGTGGGTAGATGTAACGCCCACAAATGTAGGCTAATCCCTCCCCAATTTTACTCACAAATGTTTATTCCCAACGTCTATGTTAATTCAACATACAACGTACTTTCCTTTTGGTTAGTATATCTGTTTACACATTACATTCATTATATTCTGATATAAATAATGTGAGAGGCATTTTTTGCAAAGTGCTGGTAAACCCCGTTTTTCGGAGCTTTCTGACATGTTGAAAACGAATATTTTGCTTACCAAACTTGAATTTCATTTTTTGTATATATCTAGGAGGCGCCTTTCAAAATGACCGCCAAAATGATATAACATAACAAGATTAGGCACACAACATGAAAAAGAACGGTTGTGAAGATTGTTTATGTTACTTTCAAGGATGCTCAATCAATGTTCTTTGGTTCAAACTCTGGAAAAATGTAGGGAGTTCTCAATAGTGAGCGCTCTCCAAATACCACCACATTTCCAGAAAATAAGCATCGTAGGCTAATACCTAAAACCAGACAATGTCCTATGTAAAAAATGAGATGTCCCTGGTGTTTTTGTGGAAGCAGAATCAGAATATTCAGGTCTAACCTGGGGAAATACGAAATCACATAATAGAGGGCGCTTTCTCGAAACAGTCACCAACATTTTATAACACTATTGTTATCAGACGCGGATCCAGCCGGAGTTCTACAAAGAAGGGTTACAACTTCTCAAGTGAGAGCAAAGCCCGAACATGGCCAGCGATGCCGCGACGGGGTGCCTGTAGTCCTCCCCCAAGAAAGTTATGAAATTTAACGATGTTGGATGAGATTTGCGGGCATCTCACAGTCAAGATTAGTGCACAAAGAAACATTTTTTCATTGTATCGTGCATTATTTCGCAATGTGATCACTCTGCAATTTCGTAATAGGCTAGGCAATACTTCTGATCATATATTCGACAATGTGGTCA
Organism: Psolus chitonoides; assembly: GCA_027564615.1. Taxonomy (NCBI): domain Eukaryota; kingdom Metazoa; phylum Echinodermata; class Holothuroidea; order Dendrochirotida; family Psolidae; genus Psolus; species Psolus chitonoides. The sequence continues at coordinate 8,206 of JAODUJ010174834.1, forward strand.
AGACCGGGGAAACCGGAGTATAGGCTGTACCAGTCAGTACGCAGCTGTGCTGAAAGTGCTTCCTTCTCTTACAAATTATGCATGACGTTTCATGACGTCATAGGATCTAGAATATGTAAAACGTAAATGTGTAAATTTCGGGCGTTTTTCAGTCGACCTGAAAATCGTTATTTGATGCCTCGTAAATCGGTCTGTTATAAAGCGAAACAGTGTAAAACCACTAGATTTTTACCATTAAATGAAAGGAATTTTGTTATCTCTCCATTGATATCCATTTTATGGCAACAGGACCGTGCGATGAGTCAGGTCCACGGCATGTTCCATTTGAAGGTTGTTGCTAAAATAAGCTACAACTCATAGCGATGCGTGATGAACACGTACGTAATACCGTAATTTTGTAAAGCTATGCAGTATAGTGTACATACGAAGCAAACGTACATAACGCCTAGCATACGTGTTTCGTAATATTCCATACTTGTTGCGATTCCCACAACTCATAGATTAGTATACTGCACGTATGAGTGTTTTTTCATACGAATTTTCCTTCCACTCATTAATCTAGCCTACGTAATACAGGCTGGACTAAAGTTAGGTCTTTACGTGGCCGAAGTATTACTACGAATCATAACGTTATGCCTACGGTATAAATGTATGCATCACTCGCGACTCGACCACGCCTCCACTTTGCCTGGCTATTCACTTCGGTATACTCTTAGAAGTTGGGGGCGGGACACTGGTCAATTATGAGGGGACAATGGAAGGGTAACCCATCAGTAGCCTACTGTATTTAGGCTGCATGCTAAAGTGTAATCTGTAAATATACCAGACAGGCTGGACCACGTGGAACTTTCGTTATGGTATGGCCAATAATTAACATAGTCTCCCATGATAGTCCAGACGACACGCCCTTGCAATTGGGCCTTGATTGGTATTTTGTCGGTTGGGCTAGGGCTTGAATTCGGCTATTGTTGGACCAGATTCGGCCCCAAACCGACTGTGACAATATTTATATCACCCATTTTTATTATGACTTACCCAGCTTGTGCCCAATGTCTACCCAATTGGTTTATTGTCCAATCTAGGCCAGATTGGAATCTGCTGATAAGATAAGGGGGACCATGCATTAGGCAGCCTGAGAACTAAATAAGTTGCTCAATCTGGGTCCAAGTTGGCCCTACTAGGCAGTGTGACCTGGGAGCCTACTGTAAATATATGTTACTTCATGTAGCTACAGGGATGGGGTGGAGGTGAATACTATGGCCTGGCCTGTAACTATCAACATTATCACCTTGCTCCCGGGAGAGATTTTCATCATCCTCATCTGATATGACCATGGTGATGGTAGACTAGTAGCCATGCGAAACAAATCCAATAAACTATACTACTCTGGCTCCTATTCTGCAAAAAGGACATATGAATTCATGCAAATACAAAGACATACAAGGTAGGCCCTATTATGTATAGATTTCTTTTTCCTCTGCCAATGAATTAAAACAAAAACTGGAAAACAAAAAAATGAAATTATGCCCAACAGGCCTGTTAGCCTACTGAACATCAGGCAATTTGCTGATACAACTGATTTTTGTTCACAGTTTGTATAAAAACACACTATCTTCTATAGTGTTTAACATGCTACACACATTTAGTAGTATTTCATCGGAAGGTAAATGAGGTTTCATTATAGATTGAAATTATAACTATAAGATGTGATTGAAATACAGCTTCAGCTTCCTAATAATCAGTATATGCTACTCTGATACCATATTGAGGTCAGCTTGTGGGACTTTAGGTCAGCAAAAATTTCAATGAGCAGACTGCAACTGAATTGGAATGTAAATATAAAGATCATCCTTGAATCTTTTGACACCATTTACATGTATGCACAAATTATGGGCTGTATTTGTCAGCCAAGTGCCTACGATTGCTGCAATAAGTTCAGGGTAACCAGGTTCCACAGGTAATTTTGAAAAACTTCTCAGCAGCGACACACAATATTTGGGGAGTGCATTTGTTCCTATAATTAGAGGACAGTGCAGTATGCTTCTTGGAAAAAAGGCACACGCATGACATTTTCATCTTCTGTATTTTCTATGATTACAAAATGTGTAGGCCTAAGGAAAAACAAAATGATTGTGACCACAATGGTCCATCCAGTGCTGTTATAACACAGGTTTAGTTGACTTGTAAAACAGCTCTTGGGTAGAATCTGGAATATAGTGAAGGATATATTTTGTCCACAAGAGTCTGCTATGGTGGACTAGATCCATTAGACGTCATTCCAACCACACAGAATAATCAAAAGGGTTAACAGATCCCGATCGTTACCACTTTTCGAAGAGACAGACGTACGTCAATTCACCATCAGACGGACTACTAACGTTTTCTGAAATTCTGATGTCGGACTGACATGATTTATCAGGCACAGTCATGGGTCCGACGTAGCATAGATTACTTCTGTGGCTACAGTGAATAGCCTGTTACACTGTTAAGCTCCCCGGGTTTTTGAACATGGATATAGTCATAGCTAGTAATCCAGATCATCTAGCCAGGATACTGTAATTATGTGCAGTGGCGGAGCTAGTGGGTTCGTTCAAGGAGG
>JAODUJ010174945.1:0-10803 GCA_027564615.1 Psolus chitonoides
GCCCTCGGTATTTAATTGCCTCGACGGATATACAGAGACGGCCAAGCCATTATCTTCGTTAGGATGGTGTCCAGCCCCAATTTGAAGTACGGTAATGTCTCTCTTCGACTAATTAATTCACGAGGGGATAACCTTTGTGTTGTCATTTTATAACTCGGGTGTATCGACGATTCATGCTGTAGCTAATATGCACAGACGAGATAAGCCTACCTGTTAGTATAATAATACGTGTCATACCGTCATGTACGACAGATCAAATGTCATCAATACTGCAATTTATGGTCTTTAGATTGGCAAAAGAGAAATATCCAGAATTAGGGACATCATATCTGTCAGATCGTGTCACTTTGTTAACCGAATGGATTTCAACGTCCGCCGTTCGCGACGTGGAAGAAGGAAAATCATCAGATCACCGGGAAATTGAATAAACGTGAAAACAAAAGCGACCACATACTGACATAGGAGGCATTTGGCAAATGTTCATGTGGGTTATGTCATCGGTATTTGTTAACGGTACAATTATTTACAGCTCAATCTGAAAGGTCGATCTACTGTGAGCCTGGCGAGAGGATGATGATGATCATATTTTCGGGAAATTATACGTGGAAAGAAACTACCACAGAGAATACATTTGGTTGAGGTCGTTTACAAAGAACAAATGCATATGTGCACGCGTTATGTCACTGTCAGTTGTTGTGTAATTTGTTACTAGAATAACTATTTACAGTTCAAACTATAACCTCGATCTTTCGTGCATCGTGCACCTGGAAGCAGATGTTGTGAAAATATGGAAAGCTACTACCATACAGAAGGCATTTGGTCGAGGTCCTTTAGAAGAACAAATACCCATGTCAGCTTGTGACCTCTGTATTTACATTTCAATCCAAAAGGTAGATTTTTCGCACAGCGTGAACCCCTGAATAGATGATAGGTCGATTTAAATTATTCCTTAAACTTGGGAGTAAAATCGTTGGACATTAACAACAACCTGGGGGAATTTTGTCCCCTGTTTGTTGAAATTCCGTTAATTGTAGTTTCCAGGGGGAATTGTACATGTGTGTTGTGTTCCACGTATGTGATTTTTTATTTACTAAAGACGGCAAAATCTAACCGATTTAGTAACGCGATCCCATGTGCTTCAGAGTTGTGATATCCGAATAAATTGTAGTTGTAAATAGGCATTAGTATACTAATATAATTTGCGTCATCTTTGTGTTATACTAGGCCTACAGCACCCGATGTCCATAGCCTCCACCGTTAACTACTGGCAAAAGACATCGACAATGAGCAAATGAACGAACGCTCCAATAATTGCAATATACGCCCTTGGCATACAAGCACTGGCATTGAGAAAGCAGTCACATTTACACTTGCAATGAGTTTTTTCCATATCGTTACGTAATACCTCCGTGATATACCGCTACTTGGGAGAAGTGAACAACGCTCTACAGACAAGAAATTCTAATTTCCTGTGCGTTAACGTACCATAGGCAAGTATAACGTAGATATGCGCATTGTTTACAGTATGTGTAACAAGTTATCAGTGGCTCGTGTAATATGTTTCAATTATGATGGCAATAGTGGAAAGTGCGTGGAAGCAGTTGTAACCTTGATAAACGCCTTTGTATTCATCTCAATACGAAAGTACTACCACTCGAGCTCATTAACGAGTTCGTTCGTAGAAGAGGTAAACCGGTACAGTCGTAACTCATACTATTTTCGAAAGTTACGGAACCTTTCTGCGATCTGTTACGAACGTGCGGAATGCTTTCTACCGACGGTGACTTACTGATAGGTTCACCCTGGGTAGTATTTACGACTTTCTCTGCAACTGAAGGGTTAAGTGGGACGTTAAATTAAACCGGAGGAATCACCACCGAATATCTTTATCATCTTCAATTGGAGTATTTTGTTTATTGGATGGCCGTCTTTCGCTAAATTAAATAATATAATTTGACCCCGCGTAGACTTTACACAATTCGAAAATCGTTTTTATTAAGACCTTAGTTGTGTATACAATGCCGCATCGTTTGCATCGGCCCATATCCCGGTATGGTTTAGATTAGCGGTTCAGTTAGCAAACAATCCCCAGTGCAAATAAAACGGAGGGAAAGATGCACTGCAGTGTTTGGTTAGTGAAACCGATAGGAATATATCGGAAGATATGAAAGCGAACGTGTACGCGAGAGGGAAAAAAATGTACCGTGGTTTACTAGGGTTTGATACATTGTCGTGCTAAACAGTTACAGATCCCCGATGGGGATCCGAGAACAGACATCTCAGATGAGAAACATGGCCAGTTTGAGAGATCTCCAGTACGCCCTTCAGGAGAAAATCGAAGAGTTACGACAGCGGGACGATCTGATCGATGAACTCGAGCTTGAGTTGGACGAGAAGGATTCTCTGGTACAGCGTCTACAGAATGAGTTGGATAAATACCGATCGGTGATCCGCCCCGCCACCAAACAAGCCTTGGTACAGAGAAAGAAACAGAAACGATGTGGTATATCAGCCGAACCTGCACAGGAGATACAAGAAACGGCTCTAGAGAACCTCAAGCGACACCCAAAACCGTCCGCGTAAGTTGCTATCTTTTATCATGCATAGGCTTAGCATTTCATTTAATGATTTTTCATCAGCCAGACGGTCAGGACTGTGGTCATTCAATAACTAGGCTTTAATGTGTTCATAACCTACCTTGCTGACGCAAAGGGTTAATTAGTTTCCGACCAACTCCACACAGAGTATTCATTGTTTCACCCTGGGGTCATTACGTTGATATCTTTTCTAAGCATACTATGACACTTTTATTTCATATTCTTCACAAACTCAACACGCTTACATGTTGTTTTTGTCGTTACTAAAAAGTATTTAAAAACTAAAAAGTATCCGAAACGATACTAAAACTTTCTTCATAGTATCGTGAAAGCCTCCTTATCGTTTGTAAAATATTCAGTCCTGTAATCGTAGCATAACTCGCTGGGGTAAACTGTTCGCATTGTCTAATCGTGGTCGACTGGTAACATACAAGTCTTCGCATACAAGTCCTAACATAATAGTCCTATGACGACCATACTTCGTCGCTAGGTTGGTTTGTCAGTATGTGTTTCTGCATTCGTGAAATCATTGTTATTCAGTATTTTCTATTGTCAAAATTATTTTTTGATTTTCAGGCACCTACAGACGATGTGGTTGTCAGCCTAACATGGTGAAACATATGGAAATGCTAAGCCTATCCTTACCAAACATAATACCTTCTTGAAACCATAAAACCATTTGAATAAATTTCAAGTTCCGTTTAGTATTGCACAGTGAATGTTTGATTGTTCACTAGAAAATTTGATTCTCAGTACATCAAAAATGGGAGATGCTGTACTGGTTATATCAGTATACCTGTTTCAATTGTTTCAATTAAACAAAATATCAGTCACCAATTTTCTAACAGGCTCTACTTGTTTTCACGAAATCAAAAGCTGGGTTTGCAGACTTCTTGTCCGTCATCCTTTGGCACATACACTTACTGCATGTTGTACTCTTTGGAGGTACTCCTCAAGCACTTTTGTGTTGTCACCCACTGTTGTGTTGCAACACTTTTGTGTTGCAAACCACTTTTGTGTTGCGACCCATAGTTTTGGAACTGCTGCTTCATTGCAATTACTTATAAATGATCTGTTGTCTGAACTTTGAAGTTTGAACAATTATTAGGCACTGAGATGTGCTGAAACAGCTGCACGAAAGTTTGAAACGCACTAGCGTTTGGCAACTGTTGTTTTGAAAGTGTTTCACAAATTTCCCTAACTTTTTCAATAAAGGGGCACACTCAGAAGTTGTAAAACCTGCCCTGTGAAATGGAGAAATACTCAACCAAAATCCATTCCCAATTAACATCACCATTTTGGTGACAGTTTGTATTTTGACACAACCACCTTTGTCAGGAAATTTACAGACTTACATTCAGATCTATTTCAAATGTACCTTTTTCAAGCGTAAGTCTGCAAATCTGCAGATTGATCTCAGATTATGATTTTTTTCAGGTTGTAGGTTAGGTTAGTCTGGTTAGGTTTGCACCAGAATGCAGACACCTTGCAGGTCTGTGATAGGCCTGTATTTATATGATGCTACAAAGCATCTACAACTTTTCCTGAACCCTTTTTCAGAAATTGGTGATTTGTTTAGTCTGCACATTTGCATATTTGATAAATATTTGCAAATGGTCTACTGGAAGATCTGAAGTGTATCTGCTTTCATCTGCAGACTCATCTAGTCAAACTTTCCGATAGAATTGAAATTCTTTGCAGATAGACATATTAAACTACTTACTGATATTTGAACTTCATTTGACTCCCGAGTAGTTTCCAATGAAATCAAAATGGATAATAACCAGAACAGTTCATGACTTGAGTTCATGTACAAGAGCATCTTAATGAGAGAAATATGATGACATTCTGTAGGGTAGAATGGAGGCGTGATTAGGTAGTGGTAGCTGATGGCTGGGCTGGAAAGGAAAAACCAAGGCAGCAGATAAGAGGTCATTCTTCATCTTTCTTTATGTCCTAGCTATATGTGCATTATCTCAGCATGTCTTACATAGAACAGAGTTACCCATGGTGATAAGTTGATGATATGTTGATGAGTTGTCTGAACCCCTGGTGACTAGATGGTCCCTATTTATATTGGTGTAAATTACAGGAACACTAATGAGTCAGTACGACTGTCCAAGTTTGGTCAGACTTGCTATAGTGGCATTAGTAGCAGGTAGGGTACATAGGATATTACATCTGGTCTCAGTAATGTTTGTAATGGAGAGGGGTCAGTGGTAATCTGTCTCCTAATGCCCGTAGCTAACTTAGCTTGAGTATCTGGAGTAGTTATTCAGTGCTATTGGTGATCATAAAGGAGAGAATCTTGAAACCTCAGGGTTTTCTAGTTTGGGATTGGCTCTAATGAATTGCAACTTGTAAGACCATTTGGCCCCTGTGCATGCCCTTTCAGCAAAACAGCCTGTTTATTTTCTTTTGTGCACTGGAAATTTAGCAATGCTTTTAGGAAGTACTTGGTTTTCAAACACTATCTGCCCCAAGAGTAAATTAAATCCAATATAAAGGAAATAGTTACATATGATTCAGAATGATTGGACTAAGGTAGGCGTTGCGCATCGCAGCAAAACCATTCAGTTGTGTTGGTGCCATTTATTACATTTAGAGGTACCATTCAAAGATCAGTCTAGTTAGAAATGATGTTAGTCATTTGCTGCCAAATTGGTAAAATGCATATGACTTTTTGTCACATGTCACAGATGACTTTTGTAGACTCCAAAATTGATCTTTCCGATGTAGTAAAAAGTCTCCCTTACAGTAATGAATGGCAATCAAACCAGTACACTCATGTTTCCAACCAATGAAGCATTCAAACACTCTCACTAACTGCCACACAAACCTGTGTTTTCAATGACTGTTCTATTGCTCAGATATATTACCGAAGACAATATGCACAGGGATTAAAATTAACTGCTGACAGAAGGACAAAACGAAACATGACAGTTGTTCAGCTCCAATGTCCTTCAGGCCCATCATAATGTTGAAATTCTATTAATTTAGGTGTTTCAAATGCTATGTGTTTTCAAATTCAGAATGGCATTATATTTGTATTGATTGTCTGCTTTCTTTAAAATGGAAGATACCTGTATTATGCAATTTCGAAGATGTAATTGAAAAAGAAAAATCCACTTTTTGATCCCTTGTCAGAGGCAAAAGAAATCTATGCAGTCATTCATGTCTGTGTGCGAGTGTGTGTGACAAAGCTTGTTTAGGCTAACGAAGCAGGTAATGACAACATGGTTTACATGACAGTTACTCGAGTATGTAGAAGTGTCAAATGCGCCTTCACCAGCTGAAAACAATGTATTGCTTTAGTTGCTATTTTGCTTCAAAAGTACCTGTAAAATCTTTGTTTACGTCATTGGAGCAGTTAATGACAACATGGTTTACATGTCAGTTGCTGTTTTGCTTCAAGAGTACCAGCCAGTACCCCTGTTTACCTCACTCTCTGTAAAATATTTGCTTATGTCAATGGAACAGTTAATGAGAACACAGTTTACATGACAGTTACACAAGTATGTTAAAGTGTCAAATGCGCCTTCACCAGATGAAAACATGAATGCATTGCTTTACTTGCTATTTTGCTTATAGAGTACCTGTAAAATCTTTGTGTACGTCATTGGAACAGTTAATAACAACATGGTTTACATGACAGTTGCTCCATCAGCAAAAAACATGAATGCATTGGTTTAGTTGCTGTTTTGCTTCAAGAGTAGCAGCAAGTTTCCCTGTTTACCTTGCTCTTTGTAAAATCTTTGTTTACGTCAATGGAGCAGTTAATGACAACACAGTTTATATGATGGTTACTAAAGTATTTAGAAGTGTCAAATTCTCCATGTGAAAACTAAAATGTATCGGTTCAGTTGCTGTTTTCGCTTGAAAAGTACCTGCCAGTATCCCTGTTTACCTCACCCTCCGTAAAATCTTGTTTATGTCAATGGGGCAGTTAATGACAACACAGTTTACATGACAGTTACTCAAGTATGTAAAAGTGTCAAATGCTCCATATTAAATGTATTGGGTTGGTTGCTGTTTTGCTTCAAGAGTACGGTACCAGCCAGTATCTCTGTTCACCTCACCCTCTGTAAAAAAAATATGGAACACTTAATGACAACACAGTTTACACGATGGTTAGTTACTCAAGTATGTAGAAGTGTCAATTTCTCTGTGAAAACTAAAATGTATTGGTTTAGTTGCTGTTTTACTTCAAGATTACTTAGGATTACCATATTTTCCAAAGGAAAAAGGAGGACAACTTTGGGGAGGGGACCCATTTAATAGGTACTTACATGCAAAATGATGCCAATAGACCTTATTGCTGATAGCAATATGCAATGCATTCAGGGATTGAAAATTTTCGCTTACACCATTGTTGTATGCATGACGTACATGAGGAAATATTTCCCTTCAAACCCATGGTTTCACTTGATAAACTTTGCCAAGACTGAATGAGCCACTAACAGCACTAATCCTATTAGGCTACATGACAACCTCTCGATAACACTGGCAAATATACGATCGCTACATAAACAATTAGATCATTCTGGTTGGAGTTGGGGTGTCATTATTTCAAACATAGCCTCACAGGGACCTGACCCCTAAAACTGGAAAACTTATGGGTCTGAACCCGGAAATATGTTCTCATATGGTCTTTATAAGCCTACAGTGTGTAACAATATTTGCTACATTCACTCATATACATGATTCATTATATACAGTCGAGTGGCTATCACGCGGGACTCAAGATCTTGTTTCGAGAGTCTGCGCCTTACCAGGTGACTACTGTTTTTAGCCAAAATACTTCATCACAAGCAGTGGGTCGTTTTGGTTGAGTGCCAAGTAGCACACGAGATCCGGAGATCAAGAGTCTGAACCCTATCGGGTGATAACAATGTAATGTTTCCATGCAAGATACTTTATCTCGAGTAGAGGGTCGTATCGGTTGAGCGGTTAGCTTTCCAAACTCGAGATCGGATGACTTATGCGTTATGTTTTTATTCCCGATTGCCTGTCTCCAGCCAGTTGTGTATATGGGTACCAACCTACTACATATGTTGGTAGGTAACAGACGTGTTTTATGGAAAGAATGGCACCCCTACCCCTAAAATAGATTGCAACCTTGCCAAATGCCAAGAAAAGAGAGATATGCATCCCTGTCTATGATCGAAAAATTTACCTATTTACCCATATACCGTTATATACAACACCCCTCCCCCTGCTCTGTGACCACCTACGCCAGTGGTTATTTTATCTCTGGTCATGTGTAGCCTACTGGTAAGATTAGAGAGGTATAGAGAACAAAACACCGTCGAGGCGTCGATCGATAGTATTTTTACGGGAAATGACTATCTGCGATAACACAGCATAGGCCTATACCATAACAAAAACATAAACAATAATTTTACTTCCCAGAATGCATCTAGGTACTGCCCTTAATTTATATCTTTGCAAAAGATTGTGAAGTAGAGAACAAATTGAAAACTTGAGAGGCTATATACAGCATAGATTCCAACCAAAAATATCTGAAAATCGCGATTGGGGCTGACGTCAGAAATTGTTGCGCTTTATTTAACCCATAGAAGCCAGGATTTAGGAATTAGGAACTCAGGTATCTGAATGAACTCCTATCAAGAACAATAAACATAAAATCCTTCGAATTCGTTTGATCTGTATCATTCTTTCAGAACAACACACGTTATTCATTTACAACCGTGATCAGGTGAGTGAGGTAACTGTAGGATTTACTTTGAAATAACCTGATTATCTATATCTAAGAACCCTTTGAACCTTTCCGATTCCTGTACTTTGGTTGGTTCCGACAACCACTGCTTTCGATGATACGTGCTTGGAGATATCTACGGAGAGGAATGACTTGGAGTTAAGAGGAATTAAAATTATCTTGTCTTGTCGGGTTGTTTCTCATCCATCCCCTTTTGCCGTGCAGGCGGTTCATTAAGGATTCTCCCATAAAATGCCCTCGGTATTTAATTGCCTCGACGGATATACAGAGACGGCCAAGCCATTATCTTCGTTAGGATGGTGTCCAGCCCTAATTTGAAGTAATGTCTCTCTTCGACCAATCAATTCACGAGGGAATAACCGTTGTGTTGTCATGTTATAACTTAGGTGTATGGACGATTTATGCTGTAGCTAATATGCACAGACGAGATAGGTCTACCTGTTAGTATAATAATACGTGCCATACCGTCATGTACGACAGATCGAACGTCATCAATACTGCAATATATGGTCTTTAAATTGGTAATAGAGAAATATACAGACTGAGGGGCATTACATCTGTCTGATCGTGTCCGTTTGTTAACAGAATGAATTTCAAAACGTCCGCCGTTCGCGACGTGGAAGAAGTAAAATCATCAGATTACTCGGAAATTGAATAAACGTGGAAACAAAAGCGACCATGCACATGCTGACATGGGAGGCATTTGGCTAATGTTCATGTGAGTTATGTCCTCGGTATTTGTGAACGGTACAATTATTTACAGCTCGATCTGAAAGGTCGATCCACTGTGAGCCTAGGGGGGAGGATGATGATCATATTTTCGGGAAACTATACGTGGATACCACAGAGAATGCATTTGGTTGGGGTCGTTTTCAAAAGAACAAAAGCATAAGTGCACGCGTCATGTCAGTTGTTGTGTAATTTGTTAACATAATAATTATTTACAGTTCAAACCATAACCACGATCTTTCGTGCATCGTGCGCATGGAAGGGGATGTTGTGAAAATAAGGAAAGCTACTACCATACAGAAGGCATTTAGTCGAGGTCCTTTACAAAGAACAAATAAACATGTCAGCTTGTGACCTCTGTATTTACATTTCAATCCAAAAGGTACACTTTTCGCACAACTTAAACCCCTGAACAGAAGATAAGTCGATATAAATTCTTCCTTGGACATGGGGAAGTAAAATCGTTGGACATTAACAACAGCCTGGGGGAATTCCGTCGATGTTTGTTGAAATTCCGTTAATTGTTATTTACAGAGGACAATTGCACGTGTGTGTTGTGTTCCACGTATGTGATTTTTTATTTACTTAAGACGGCAAAATCTAACATTTAGTAACGCGATCCATGTGCTTCAGAGTTGTAATATCGGAATAAATTTTACTTTTAAATAGGCATTAGTATATTGTGCGTCATCTCTGTGGTATACGCCTACGGACATCGACAATGAGCAAATGAACGAACGCTCCAATTATAAATAAAATAGACGCCCGTGGCTTAAAAGCATTGGTATTGAGAAAGCAAACACATTTACACTTGCATTTACACATTCACATTTACACGAACATTTACATTCACATTTACATTTACACTTGAGTTTTTGATATCGTAGCGTAATACCTCCGTGATAAACCGGTACTCCATGTGTAGTAACGTACCATACGCAAGTATACTGTAGACATGCGCATTGTGTACAGTATTGTAACAAGTTATCTGTGGCTCGTGCGATCTTTTTCAATTACAATGGCAATAGCGAAAAGTGCGTGGAAGCGGTTGTAACCTTGATTCATCGTGCTGTGTCATAAACGCCTTTGTATTCATCTCAATACGAAAGTACTAACACTGAGTTCAGTTGTAACAAGTTGTAATTGAAACACGGGCTACCAATTATTTTTCTTTCTGGGAATACGGAGAGTGCGTGAAGGCCCGCAGTGCAGTGTGTGTGTGTGTCTATATGTGTTAGAGGAAGACTTACTCGAGCTTATTAACGAGATTATTCGTAGAAGAGGTAAACCGGTACATTCGTAACTCATACTATTTTCAAAAGTTACGGAACCTTTCCGCGATCTGTTTGACGTACGTGCGGAATGCTTTCTACCGACGGTGACTTATTGATAGGTTTACCCTCGGGAGTATTTACGACTTTCTATGCAACGGAAGGGTTAAGTGGGACGTTCAATTAAACCAGAGGAATCACGACCGAATATCTTTATCATCTTCAATTGGAGTATTTCGTTTATTGGATGGTCGTCTTTCGCTAAATTAAATAATATTATTTGACCCCGCGTAGACTTTACACAATTCGAAAATCGTTTTTATTAGGACCTTAGTTGTGTATACAATGCCGCATCGTTTGCATCGGCCCATATCCCGGTATGGTTTAGATTAGCAGTTTAGTGAGCAAACAATCCCCAGTGCAAATAAAACGGAGGGAAAGATGCACTGCAGTGTTTGGTTAGTGA
>JAODUJ010175056.1:0-10803 GCA_027564615.1 Psolus chitonoides
GGCTACGGGCGCTAAGGTTGGTCCGTCAAACCTATTACTAGCCAGTGCACGCCTCAAATGGCGCCTATAGGCCTACTGGGAGTGTTGCGAGGGAAAAAATATTGCTAAAATGTCTAGCCCCCCCCCCTGTCGGGGAAGCTAGCCCTCCTGTCGGGCAAAACCTAGCACCCCTGGTGTAGGCTACATCATTTTGACTGTCCTTAAACTCCCCTCCAGACTTTTTTTTACATTTTTCGTGCAACAGCCAGTGTCATTAGCGATTGCCTGATATATGACGTGGGATATTACTGAACATTAGGTGGTGTGAAGACACATTTCTCCTACGCACAAGACAATTTCACAATGTGTATTAGTCGCGGTACTATACATAACAACAATTGAGCTGGCCAATACTGAACACTTTGAACAGATTTTAGTTAAGAGCAAAGGGTCTTCAAGTTTTCAAGGCTTGTACTGTACTAGCATGGAGTTATGGTATATAATTTGCCCTACTTGCCAACAAACCACTGATGATCAGATTGGTGTTGTCAGTCGTAAAACCAATTACAAGACATAATATTCTTGAATCTCTTCCAATTGAGGATTTAGAATGATGCTTCTAAAAGCTCAATATTTTTCATATTTTGTTTGGATATATATTTATTTTCAGTACCTGTAATTTGAATGTGACCTTGAATCACCTTGCCTTGAAATGTGATATGTTAGCTTCAACAAATATCACACTATGTATGGGTATGGCATACTATGTTTTATCTAAAATGAAAACTAATTATCTATATCAGTTTTGTGAGATACAGAATATACAATCAGTTTTCAAACCACGATTCCATTGAAAAAGTAATATTACACTTATGTGTAGCAACAATTTTGCTTGGCAAAAGAAACAATAATTTAGTTTGGAATGTATAAATGATGAAAGAGTCTGATTGAATAAAAGTGACCATGTGAACTCCTCAATGCTGACTATTTGGTGCTTGAATCTATTTTTCAATCGAGACTATTGTATGCATTCAACGCCAGACGAATTACGAGCCATCACATTAGGATCCAGGTGACAAAACCATATTAATAATATACATTCTGGCTTCACTGAAATGTTAATGTGTATGTTTTACATGAAACGTTAATGTATATGTTTTACATAAAACACCCAGCATTTTCATTCCTACATTTTCATCCCATTTTGAAAAGAGCAGCTATATGGAAAAAAACATTCTTGAATAACATTCTAAGAATATTTCAATAAAGTTGTATCTTGACATCGAAATATTTTAAAAACGTTTTTATAATGTCGTGAGTAAGGTATTCTCAAGATAGTTTTCACAACATCATTATGGTGTCATTTGATATCGTTAATAAAATGTTCTTGAAAATCATTGCAAAGGTGTTCTCTAAAACATGAGGTAATACTGCCTAATACATTGCTTGGGCTCAATGTTTGCACCGCATACATTTTAAAGAGCCATTGACAGCACTGAAGTGACCATCCAATTAGGCCTGGCCAGTCTCTTTGTTTGACCATGGTGTAGTAGGGAGTATCTCAGCAGGTGGTCTCGTAAAGTGTATTAAGGATGTGTTGTGTCTGTGAGATCACATAGAGCTGGTACACTAAAACACCACTGGAAGACGGTATTTCGGGCATCGGTAGAATTGCGTAATGTCGATCCTACTGATATTGTCATGATGTTCGCTAAAATGTTACTTCAACGTTTCCCCCACTTCCTAGTGACTCCTACGTTATTATAATGTTTTGAAATTATCATTGTGTTTGCTGGGCAAGAACAAACATGTGACTGTTACTGAGGTATGAGCATCTGCATCTTATTGAAGCTCCTGTTAGCAGTTCAAGCTCCATTCCAGCTTTAAAACAGTTGTTTCATGTCAGGTTAAAATGATGAATGCCTTCGAACTAGGTTAGCTTAAAAGTACCGTGCAGGTTAATTGAAATTATCTCACAGCTATCTGGTATTGGGTTGATGGTCACAGTAGCTTTTCAGAGAGGTCATGGGTTGTAGTATTACAAGTATTTCATTGCAAGTAATATGATACAAATCATAATACACCATTCTACTCTTGTTGCAGATGACATCGAATCAATTCGAAACAGAGCAAAAGGGGACAATATGATTGCGGGAGTTGAACTGCTCCTTAATAAACTTGGAAAGGAAAGTTCGGACGAAAAATTTATTACCTGCCTCAAGGAAAGTAGTAAGTTTTTGTTTTATTCAAAATTTCAAATTGTACCGGTACTATTTTATTAGCTGCAAATTTTGATTCCTTCATGCCAAACTTGAGGCAAAAGGAATATATGCAGCCGCGCATGTGTGAGTGTGTGTGTATGTGACACTTCTTGTAAACACGATAAGTGCATAATGCAATTTTCGATCATTCCCATACCTGGTAGGCAGATTACCCGTAATGAGAATATGATCGCTATTGTTTTTGGTGGAGGTCAAAGGTCATCTGAGGTAAACAGAGGTCGAACACTGAAAACCTTGTGAACACCGTCATTTGACAAGGTAAACCCCAATTGCGCTAGTACCTGGTCTGTATATTCATCATAGTGAGCACATGATCCCCATTGTTTTTGCTAGAGGTCAACGGTCATCTGAGGTCAATAAGGTCAAACACTGACAACTTTGTACACACCGTAATTTGACGAGGCAAACTTCAAATTAGCTGATACGTGGTTCATATATTCTTCATAGGGAGTACATGATTGCTGCCTATTTTGATGGAGGTCAAATGTCATCTGTGGTTAACAGAGGTCAAACACTGAAAACCTTGTAAACACCGTAATTTGACAAGGTAAACTTAAATTGAACTCGTACTCGGTTTGTGTAAAATTCTCTATAGTTAGTACATGATCCCTATTGATTTTGGTGGAGGTCGAAGATCATCTGATGTCAACAGAGGTCAAACACTGAAAACTTTGTGAACATTTTATCAACCAGTTATCATAAGGCTATGATAGGACACACCCTGGACAATTCTATATGTGGAATGCATCAATGCAAACAACCATCACATTGACTCTAACAGTTGAGTAAGCAAAACTGCATAAGTGTAGTAAACAAATCCAAACATAACATTTCTTATTTCCATTATTAAGGCAAGGAATCAAAATGCAGAGTTGCATTCTTGTTAAGATCTGCGTTGAAAACTTTCTTAGTTCCAACAATACTAAGCTGTAAAAACTTGTTTGGCCGCTGTGTAATTTTGAACTGATGTAGAGTTAGAGCACTAGAGTGGAATAACAGTATCTACTGTGCCCACTTATTCCTATAGGCCTACATGTTCACAGCAACTAAGTTCTTTTTAGAGTAATTTTGTGCCTAACGGTACCGAAAAACACACATTATCAGTTATCAGTTAATTATAGACTTTAACATTAGATATTATAATTAATTGGTTCCATTTTTTCATTAATCTTTGAAATAAGCCCACACATGATTCTGTACACATGTAGAGACGGAACAAATATGCTCACTGATGCTCACCTGCTACTTAATTCGGCATCACCCAACATACCCGTTTTATTTTATTTTAGGTGATGAAGGCAACAAATGTATTGCGTCGTACATATTAGATGAAGAACCATTACCAGTTCACAGTAAAGGACATATCCAGTTCTCTCAGGAAATCCGTAACAATTTGAAAAAACTAGTTAGCACAATTCAACCTGTCGATATGATAGAACAACTGCCAACCCTGAGTCCAGCTGATCAAGAAATGATTAGGAATGAAGGAGAATACCACGGACAGCGCAGAGCCGCTCTCCTTCTGATGATACTTCTGAGTCGTAATGCATCTGACTGGCCAGTCGACTTTATTAAAGCATTTAAGGAAAATGGCTATGAGGAAGATTTGTGCACAACTCTTGAAAAGGCTTATGGTAGCCATAATAATGGTAAGGAACAGTTCATATTTCTTTCGTCCTAAAATGTGAATGTATTATTATAACAAAGCTGCGATAACGAAAATACCATGGGTTGGGCCGTCCTTTAGCTTTGATGATTCTACGGAACATTATATATATTAAATATGACTTCTATGAAAAAGTGTTTATAAAAAAAAGATTTGTACACAATTTGTTCATATGCAAACGTGAATTTCAAAATGTTCGATCACCGTCAAACTCACCTCATTTGAGCTACATAAAACACACAATGCTAGGTTGTGAAAACCTCTCAGAATGGTCCAACAAAAAATAGGGACTACTGTTGAAGGGGAACACTTTTCGTGGATTTCAATTTTGTTAATCTAATGGTGGTATGCTGCCATAGTTTTAGCTTTTGGTATTGTCAATTCGTTATGTGGCAAATTAATAACTAACCTTCTTCTTGACTTTTTTGACTTAGTTCCATCTCTCTTCGAGAAGACTAGGGCCAATCCATCCCATCTTCTTCAAACACTACTTTATTGATAGGGACATATAAATATTGAATACAAATGTTTCTAACATAAATACCTTATCCCAATTTAGTTCATCAATATTATTTTGAAATTTGCAGTAATGTATCAGCATTAACACGTTTTATTCCTGTTGTCAGCAAATCCTAAGAGTTCCAATAAGGACAAGGAAATGGATAGTGATGTTAAAAGTTCCACAGGTGGTCACAGGGAGACTAAGTCTGGTGATGATTTGGATCCCAACTTGAGCACTTCATCTCAAACATCACTTGAATTATCAGGTGAAATATACATTATTAATGTTCACTATTGGAGAGAATATCTAAAAAATATCAAAAAATATTCATTGAATCTTTATTCCTAAACCCTCACATGATCCGTCTACTATATACACTTCACGGTGAAGAAAGTAATTTGAAGCTAGTTTCAAATCCACGAATAAAGACCTGCTGTCAAATATTGCATTGTTAGTAAGGAGAATTTACTACAGCCGGTTTGTTGTGTGAAAAATGCTATGCGAACAATCTCCCGTGCTTTAGTAATGTCGTCATGGACAGTGTATGGGATTAGGAGAATTGCTGGCTGATCATCAAAATATGAGAAAATGACCCATTTCTTATATATTTTCGGAATAAAAATGAAGGGTTTATAAATGTTGATAACGACCAGATGACTTGGACCTTTGTCTTCGAATTAGGACCGGATTGACGTCATAATAAAAGGCCAGTAGACCTCAGCTTAGCCTCGGTCCGCACACACCTTCTAGTATGACGTCATCCCGGTCCTAATTCTGCAACAAAGGCTCGCGTATCTGGTCATTATTCCCAAATTACTATTACACTGTTAATAACATCTGAAATGAATATGTTTGCGCTGAGCTACATCTTAACAGTATATACATTAAATACATTGAATTGCTGTACCACTCGGCAACTCTACTTATATTATGAACTTTGTAATAAAACTATCCACTATAACTATTTGACTATAACAAAAATTACGGTAAGGACATTGGTGTATCTAACCTAAATTCGTAATTCCAATTTAGCTAATCGATATTTTTACATATTTGCAGTAATTCATTAACGTTAAGATGTTGTATTCCTGTTGTCAGATCCTGTACCAACAAAAGAGATGGATAGTGATGTGAAAAGTTTCTCAGGTGGCCACAGTGAGACGAAGTCTGGTGATGACTTGGATACCAACCTGAGCACTACATCTCAAACATCACCTGAATTATTAGGTAAGGTATAAATAATGCATATTCAGTATTGGTTGGAGAGAATATCTCAAGAAATGTCACTTTGATATTCATGAATCAGTAGTTACTTCAATTATTCAAAGCCATAACAGGTGTCATATAGTGCTTATGATGAATTTAGTAGAATCCATGAACAAATAAAACAATGACTTTTAAATTCACCACAGGTAAGCAAAAACACTCCAATGCAAATTGTAGTCAATTTTACATTAATTAAAACATTTCCTTTTCAATTTTGCAAAAAATATTAATTGCGCTTAAAGTATTATTGTCGTGAACAAGTTTTGTTATCCTGTAACTATTCCAAAATAATATTTATAATTGGTTCGATACATTTAGGGAAGCTGACACAAAATACTCAATATTGAATAAGTCCAGTCAGCAGGCACGTATTTACTAGATCATGCGGGGATTGCGCTGCTTACCGCATGGTTCGAGCATTTGTCAGAGACACTGAACCATGATAGCTTACGAAACTGCTGTAATGTACACACAAAAGCGCCAGCCGCCACTTGCATCCCGCTCTGGATGACCCACCATTTTCACAAAATCGTCGTCCTTAGCACAGGGAAATTGTTTCCAAACTTTATTGCTGTTAATGTTAATAACCTCTGATATGAATTGGGTTATTATGTCTCATCAGTACACTAATACACGGAATTTTTATACTAATCGCGACAACCCAACTTATTTAAATAACTTTCTGATGACAAATGTAACTAGAGTTACCGTGAGGGGTCATGATCAATCCCTTCGAAATATGATTAGCTCTATTATCACAAATAATGTCCCATTATTTATACCTATATATTATTTCAAATAAATTAATGTTTGTTTGTATACTTTGTCTCCAGATTCTGATTCAGCGAAGTCCAAAAGCACCGACGAAGCCACGGAGAAGGATAGTGACGGTAAAGAGAATGTAGGTGACCACAGTGAGAAAAAGTGTGGTGGGGATTTAGATGCCATCCAACTAGTTCCAAGTAACGAATCACCTGATCCTTCGGACTCAACGGGTACTATACATGCTCTAAATCATCATCTTTTCATACCTGAAAATTATATTGAATTGAATAATCTTGGTCGATCGAATGAATATTAATGATAAAATTATAGTTACACTTATTGAAACATGGCAGTAATTGAATAGATAAGCTAACAAGCGTATCAGTCTATGCTGTGCAAGATGCTAACACATTCCTCATAGTACTGATGTATATTTAAGTCGGCCTGCACAACAATTGATGTTATCTTTAAATTGCTTGGCTTTGGACTCAACGGTGTGCGAAAACAGGAAATCAAGCAGTCCTTTGTCTAGTTTCTTATTAGACATGATAATTTAATGCTGACAATACTTTTAGGTGAAAACTACTGCCAGAGATGAATTTGAATTGAAAGGCAATTTGATATTTCACAAATTTTGTTTCAGAAAACATAACTGCCCTAGATGTTGATGTATCTAGTGAAAGTGGAACAATATCACAACAGACGATAAAATACAGATACATCAAAATCAGTCTGTCTGGTTTCTCACGAATGTGACATGTCACCATTCTATGTTCTTATGTACTTCATTTGAAGTGAAAACTACAGCCAGAGATTAATTTTATTTTGAAATTTAAAGGCAATTAAGGTTTTACAAATTTTGATGCACAGAACAAAAATTGTTTTTGATATGTTGATCTATACATACATATTAAGTACTTATATAGCGCTGCTACATCGTGATCGTAGCGCTTACAAAAAGAAAATAAATTACAAAAAATAAGCTACCACATAGAATATAAATGTGTCTTCCGACTCTTCTTGAAGATCTGTAGTAACTGGGAGGCCGTAATGCTAACTGGCAAGCTATTCCAATGCGCAGTGCAGCGTAAAAGAAGGACTTGCCATCGACAGACTTAAGGGTTTTTCTAATACTGTGTTCAGTTAAGATGGTGGTGGCAGAAGCAGAGTGCAAGCTCTCTCTGGCAGGGTGGTAAAAAGGATGATCATCAGCCGAATAAGCCAGGGCAGTAGGACTGAGGAATAAAAAAAAAAAACACTTCGAAAGTGATTCTCAGTTTGACAGGTAGCCATTGCAGTGATGTAAGTAAGGGCTAGCATGTTCATATCTTATATGACAAACCAATTTTGCACCTCAATTATGAATATGCTACATCCTAAGGATATCGGTCTTATCACAATCAAGGAGTAACTCATTGCCACAATTCATAAAGACTGTCCCGTACCATAGGTGCCTATTAACTCACCGGATCAACTAGTACCCCTGGTAGCCAATGCAACAGCACCACTGTCTGTTACCTCACGTGTACTGATTTATGCACCTGGGTGCATGGAGAGAGGAGATCCAGATAGAATGTCTTGCCTAAGACAAACAATGTGTTGCAGACAAACCATCCGTCCCTAGGTCACAAGACCTCAGCCTTACTGTTTATAGTCACCATTATTGATATTCGTATGTATCAATGCACTTTATGTTATTACAAAAAAAATTCTCTGCGTAGTATTAACTGAGATAAATTAATTTAAGGTTGGACATGAAAATGCATCTTTTTTCCCAGTGTTTTCATTGTTAAGTCTGTTGTTTCGTGGTTAAGTCAGGAGTTTTAATTGTTAAGTCAGTAGTTTTGGAGCTTCACAACATTATATTCCGTTTTTTATGTGTTAATTCTGCTGTTTTGGTTTATGTTTCAATTTTATACTGTGTTTTATTCGGAATTATAAGCCACTTTGAAATGTATTCGTAAAGCGGGGTATGAATATATTTGATTACTATTATTATATATTGGTAGCTTGTCATTCCCATACCCAAGTCTGCAGATTTCAAGCTTTGTCGCTATATCTGCATGGGGTCAATTGTCCCCGAGGTCAACCAGGAGTCAGCAATAATTCAGGGAAGCGAGGGAGCAATGGAAGGCGATGGAAAAACAGAGCGTCGTCCATATTTGTTCCCCCGCATTTAGTGGATGATGGGTCAATGTGACCGTCAACCGGACTGTTTCTACTGGGGGGCATGGGGGTGATGGCCTACCGCAAGCAAGTTTAGTAGCTCACATAATTGTTTTTGTGAGCCACCAAATGAATTATGGCATCTTTATGCCATACCCGTTTCGTTAGTCACCCGTTAAATTGTCTCCCCTCACATTTCTACTGAGGATGTCGGCGCTAAACGTGAGCCCTCATCGACCTCCAAAGGTGGTATATGAAGGACAGCACATCACCATGCATCATAATCATACCGAACTGTTTCTACCGGGGCTGTGACCCCGTATTCAGAGCCATTGTGTCCTCGAGCAAGGTTCCTCATCTCCACTGCCTGTCTTCATACAGATGCCAATTGGGTACCTGTGAAGTAACTTGTAATTATATAGGTGGTAAATTTCCCTACCTGAGGTGGTGATTCTTCATAGACATGTTCATAAGTAGATGAATTATCATAGTTTACTGTTGTGCTCCGTGCATAGACATCGTATTGATTGTGGTAGCGACCCTTCAACTTAAAGTACATATAGATGACCACCGGTATTAGGAGAACAACTAAGATGAAGAATATACCGAGCACCGTCCTCATCGCCTTACGGTGAACTTGTTGTTGCTCTGAAAGTAACAAGAATGTGGAATATTCAAACATTACAAACTAGATAAATAATATACTTGAACCAGTAATCAGTGCTTTAACTGCTCAAAATGTATACCTTCATGGTGCAAAACACCATGAAGGTATAAATATTATTGAGATGCAATAAGGTACTGACCCACCCATGTACCCCACCTAAGAAAGGCCACCAGAACAAGTTTGAACAAAATCGGACAAGATATTCACATTGGAAGAAATTTCTTTACTTCTATGCCCCGCCCACTCATGAAAATTTCATGAGATTGGCACACATACCCCTGGTGAGTAGATGATCCCTACTGATTGTGGTGCCAATCTCATATGTGCCAAGTATGACATCATCCACAATGGCACTGCTGAGATAAAGTGGTTACAAGCTTTGTGTCACACACACACAGACACACACACATGCAGTCACGACTGCATATATTACTTTGGCCTTCGGCAAGTAATCAACAAGCCTTTTTTCTCAACTTTTTTTCATTATCAATTCAATGCAATTACTCATATAAAATATAATGAAACAAAGTGTAATAATGTACTCCTGTTATCTTGTTGAGATTAGCCTGTTGCTATGACAGCAGGTAGTTCGATCAGGCAACAACCGGCAGGTGGGACGCAGACGAGCGTCTGAAATTTTCATCGGGCTGAAAAATTCGCGTACCACCGCAGTAGAAAACATCTTAACAGCAAGATCAAAAAGAAATTCATGAGAGAAAATGAGGATTTGAGGACAGAGGAACAGAGATGAGAGGATGAATAAGGTGGAGATCAGGGGATGGCTGCAGGAGAGCAGATAGCTTTCAGCCATCATTACCACATCGTCACAGACAACTCCACCAATTAATGCACTGTCCTTGTCCTGGATGGCAGAATATGCGGGAAGAAGACTGTTTGGTGATTCTGACAGACTCGCGATGAACCGACTGGAGGGTGGCATCCTGCGTAGGAAACATGGGACATCATCATGGGTGGCATCACGGCTACAAATAGTACAAGGCGGTTCTCGAACCACTAGTCTCGCCTGCTTATGTGACAGCTGGCTGTTGCAATCACAATATAGACTTAATTGCTTAGTCTCTAAGCATTGACCCCCATCTGTGCAATAATTGTAGCTGTGACAATCTACCTGTACACTTGATCGAATGTGGGCCATATCACGGGGAATGATACACCAAGTTTCATGGAAATCACAGTCTTTAGTAATTTGACCTCAAATGACCTCTGATGATCTCAAAATGACCTCCCAAAATTTTCGGCACCAAATGTTGACTGTATCTACAAAGTTTCAGGTAAATCTATTATTTGACCTCAAATGGCACCTAATGACCTGCAAATGACCTCAAAAATGTTAGGCACCGAATGTTGACTGTATCTACCAGTCCAAGTTTCATGTGAATCCATAAATTGACCTCAAACGCTCCTGATGACCTCTAAATGATCTCTAAATGACCTCCAAAAGCGAATGTTGACTATATCTAATAAGTTTCATGTAAATCCATAATTTGAC
>JAODUJ010175167.1:0-10802 GCA_027564615.1 Psolus chitonoides
AGTACCCTCCTACGCCACTGCCACCGTCACAATCATCCTGACCACCGATATGTTCGACGGATTCGTAATCGTCTCCGTTTGTAATATTTGCTATAACATTTCTGTGTTGTCTCTAGCAACAGCGGTGTAGTAACTGCGTTCTTTATTGAGTTCGACATTTGCATATCATCTTGCTGGTGACACATTGTGATATTAGAAAGTATTCTAAACATTCTAGTCTGATGATGGTCCCCGACACATATAGCCTACATTAGTAGAATAACGAAACCAAACACGAACACTATAATAGCACCAATTATCCCCAAAACAATTCCTGGATTTAATTTTATTCCTGTGTAATTTCGACCGACATACACTGTCGTTGTATCCGACAAGTCTCGTTGCAACTTTTTGGTAATAGACGGAGGCGGTTTTGTTGAAAACTCATACTCAGGTTTAGTAGGCCTACTCAGATCTTTGGAGATCTTAGTATTTGATGTAGTCGGTGTGGTACTATGTGCCACGTGTTGCAATAATGTTTTGTAACATACAACGGTGGTTTAGTTGATTGCTCTACCTCAGGTTTGGGATATTTTTGGCATCTTAGCATTTGATAGAGTTGGCGCATTATCATACGAACCATTGACAATTGTCACTACGTTAGGAAAAATGCAAATTTACCGAAATACAAGCATCTGTAAGTGGCATTATGGTACCGTGATTAGGTACCGTTATTCGAAATACCTATCAGTCTGGAACCACAGTACAAGACGCTAAATTGTTCGTAGCCTATACCTCGAAATCTACTCCGTCCGAAGGCTTCATCCATGACATGAAGTAACCAGGTTCATTGAGTTCATAACACGAGTACTCAATACTTTCATTCTTGTACTTTTAAATACACTTGGGGCCAGTCGGATGCAACAGTTAACATGAAATAATCAGTAACACTAACACTGATCAATTGTACCTGTGCCCTACATGTATATTCACCAGCGAGTTGTACAAAGTTTGGTGATGATTGGAACTCCATATGTCCATCACGGGTAACTTGAAATGAGCCCATACTTTTATATATCTGAGTATCGTTCAGATAGAATGATATGTTAGGAGTCTCTACCGCCCCGTCACTTCACATTGTAAGATAACGTTTTCACCTGTAAAGAAAATGTCACTGTAGTCAATACAAGTAGGCCTACTGGGTTTTAAAGAGATTCTTTTGGCTTTCGCTCTCAGTACCAACACAATTGAAAATATCGTTGCCTGGGTACAGAAACGTTTCCAACATTGAAAAAAATGCGCCATGTCGATAATGTCTAATAATTCAGTGTGGAAAAGAGACATGCATGTACTTTAAAGCATGGAATTATTTGAACGTCTTTAAACTATGAGCTATTACGGCACATTTTATATTGTCAAAAATATGTGAGGTTATTTAGATTCCTCCTGCAAACTCTTTATAAAGAGTTGATTTAGCCTACATATAGGTTACTGAGCATACACTAATCGCCTATACACCAAAACCTCGAAATAGTTGAACCATGAAAGCTATTTTGAACAAATGATGTGTGCGAAATCGCCAGTAAACGGTATACTAGGAATATAACTGCGTGTGGTATATAACTACTAGTCCTTACTCATAATTCCATACGCTCTCAAATTAACAAACGTCATATATGACCCACATAAGAAATTAAAAGACACTTGTTACCATGCCAGTCATTGAAAATAGCATGATGTATGTTGACTTCCCCTTTATTACTTGAAATAATGATAATAATAATTTACTCGGGAGGAACTTAACCAGAGAGGTGACACTGTTGTTAGAGAAACAGTGAACATAATCACATTATTTAATCAATACATACTCAATCAATCAATAGTCATAAGCCAAATCCGTCGACCTCCTCGAAGATTAAAAACATTATGAGGTTCACAGCACTTTATAATATTAATCCGACGTCTGTCATCTTCAAGCAGCTGGTTAAATTGTCAATCCAACGCATATGTGGACGGCCTGGTTTGGGTTTGCAGCCATAAGGTAAACCATACAGTAAAGCAGAAGTTAGACCTTCACACCGCACTGCATGCCCGTACCACTTTGCTTTACGTTGAAGAACATTTCCAGAAGAGAACAACCAACGTCCCGCAACCTTTATGTTCAATTCACCATTTGACACGTATTCGTTCCAAGTTAAGCACAGCAAACAACGCCATGTTTCTCTGCCCAACGCATCAAGGAGATGCATGTCAGCCACTTGCATGGTCCAAGTGCGACAGCTGTACGTTAGACGTGATGCCACCAAAGCCTTAGTCAGGTGGAGTTTGACGTCCATGGAGATATGACTTGACTTCAGATAAGCATACTCAGTACATATAAAATATAATCATAATAGAAACCTCATTTGATATACACATCAACATACATATCTTATTATCTTGACAATATACAGTAGTAATAACCTAGCCTACTGGTCGCTTCTTGAGACGAATGGACACAATCTCCGCTCACTTGCGGTCTGCCTGAATCCTAGGCCTGTCGCATGCTTATATCGAGTAACTGCATCTCACCCCAAGTTACATGGGCACATTATAAGCGCGGGGAATTATATTCAGCAAAGACGTCGACTTGGACATCTTGCGACGGCATACCAGGATATCCCGAATCAACATACCAGTTCATTACCTCACATATCCGTAGCCTGATATTTCCACTTCCTTAAAAATTAGTGGGTAAGTGAAGAATTATATGTAATTATGTAGACGATACTTAATTTAATATGCTACTAGAAAGTTGTACTATAGGCTACGGCCCTGACTCCACTCTTTAACTCTACGGCTGTCATTTGGGCAGGGGGTATTGTACAACAATGACCGAAGAGGCTCCCAAGACAGCCCTTTTTGTTCGCGACATTCCGGTAGCGTCACGCCCCAGCGCCCCTGCATCCCCCTGCTAGCAAGTCGCTACTCGCAGTTTCGAGCATGGTGTGGCCAGGGGAAGAGGTTGCGTCGCATGCAACCCAGGCGTGATCTAAAGGGTGACAAGCGTGAATAGCCAAGCACTTTAACTCAAGTGCTCAAGTTCTACAACAACAGTCGTCAACAGGTATAGGAACATCAATGCATCAGACCAAAACAGGGAGGGTAGATCATACATCGATAACAACAGTCTCATATCAACAGCATACACAAGCTGGGCAAATTTTTAGAAGAGGATTTTAATGTTCAATCTTCGGTGAGTGATATTACTTGGCAAAAATCGGGAAAGGAACATTAGTGCGCACGGAGTGCGTGGAAAATGGGGTTTTTCCATGCTTGTGTTGCAAACGGCACAGATAATGCGACATGACAAGACCTCAAGAAACAAACATGAAGCTTAGATATTTTCATTTTTTTTCACTTCTGGTTTCGTAGGCAAATTGGTACCATTTCGGTACATTTTATCTGCTATGCCCCCGACTTTCGACACCGAAGCTACGCCAGTGGCCTCCTGTATATTTCGTCATGTATTGTCATGCTGTGTAATTTGTGCCGAATTTGCTTCTAATAACCCAAACATCGGACATAACGAACTCCGTCATAGCCGGGGCAGCTGGTGCCTCGTTCGCCGCACCACAAAAAGTAAACTGAAATGAAGACAGATATGAAATAAATAAAATTAATAGAATTAATGACAAAAGAACAAAAAAACAAACAAATGCCGAAATACTACAAAGTTCATCCGACCCTGGACCTTGTACCAATGATATATAACTAACTTTTTTCCAATCTCCTTCATAAAATAGCAATACCATTGCAATAACTTGTTTATAGAGATTGAGGAGTGTCAGCAAGAAGCCCAAGAGAGCTTATGTATACTACGTTGACAGGAAACAACACGAACGGAATAACAACAAAAGGCTATTCGGATCAATGGTGATAGTTTAAAATACGAGGTCTCCAGGGGGCTCCGCCCGCTGATCCCCAACCTCCGGAGTTTCTCCCACGGACCCCACGACGCCGCACCACCAACAAATTTGGTTCTATAGGGACCATGTGATGCAATTTGTGGCAAATATCGGACACGGCTAACCCCTGACAATTTTGCGCGCTTCGTTCGCAGTCATTAAGTTTTCTTCAGTTTCATTGCCGTACTACTACGTACATTGAGACGCCAACTCGAAAGTTTGCCGAATGCTGCTTTAGACCATGTCTGGGTTGCATAGAACCCTATCCCTTCCCCTGGCCACGCATAACTTGAAACTGACAGTAGGAGCCGCAAAATCCGAGCATGGGGATACAGGAGCACTGGGGCGTGACGCCGCCGGGCTGTTGTGAACAAATAGGACGGACTTAAGCCTCCTCCCGGCCATTGTCACGCATTACCCACCCTGTCTAATGACACCCATGGGTTAAGGGCTTAAAACACATATGACTTGGTTTTTAACTCCATGGGCCTGATAGACTGAGCCTGTGATCAATACCCATGCTACGGTATTCTATTATTCTACATCACGCAGTGAAATATCTGAAAATTGAGAGGTTCACAAATTATGTCACCCCATCATGGTTGGGGGCTGACGTAAGTAAATGTTGGCTTTTTGAACCTCTAACGTCTGGATTTGGCACTTTCGAGTATCGTATTGCCACCTTAATCTTGTTTTCCTCTGCAATAAAAGTACAAAAATTGGAAAATAAAATGGAAATCGTGATGATTTCGTTGCGACCCGGGAATGAGTTGCAAAATATGGAGTCTCACAGCTGATGAATTGGTTGGAACAAAGACCTATGCAAATATTACATAAACATTTATGATAACCAGCATAAGCCAACAGGGGCATGCGGCGGAAACTGTCGCGAGCAAAGCGCGCAATTTTTTTTGAACTCCCGATGAGAGAACCCCGTAGCAGCCACTGCACGCGAAGAGCGGAAAATTGTTTAGGCTTTAGTTCTGATGAGAGAAATTAAAACTCGGCGGGTTGGATGATACCTGTCGGGGGAAAAACCTACTGAACACAAACTATCGTCGCATACATTTTTTTGGCCTCATTGCTCCCCGACAAAATCAGATTTCTCTATCGACGGGATGGGGTGGGGGTCTAGATCTCCCCGACGGGGGTCTGTAACCCCGTGTCCCCCTACTGGCGCCACTTTTGCTTCTGTGGATAACGCTGCGCTGCCGTCATTGCGCTACCAATTAACCAGATCATGCCACCTGGCGAACGACGAACGCAGAACGTTGAGTCAGACTCAAGACCCCACCCCCCAGTACGCATTGTCATTCAACAGCTGATTTATTTATTTAAACTAATGGTTTACCATTTATTCGAACTTCTAAACTGTGAAGCCTGGTCATATCACATCACCTTACAATATACAAACTTTCCGTTTACCATACACAAAAATATGGTAAGGTAGGTTCATACTGCAGAGGATTTGATCAATTTAGATACATTGTTGCAATTCTCAGTCACTGAGGTTCTCTATGTACAATATCATACCGTGACACCGATCCTGGCCTTCTGATTTCATCAGGCTGCCCACCGTCACAATCATCCCGACCATCGTCGATATGTTCAACGGATTCGTAGGCGTAATTCTTTGTAATCTTTGTTTCAGCATTACTGTGTTGTTAACAACGATATAGTCGCTACGTTCATTTGTTGGGTTCGTCACTTGTACCTTATCATGCACATGTTGTCGACTCATCATGACATTTGAATGTGACGTAAAAAGTGTAGTCTGATATTGATCACATTCCGTCTGTCTCCTCTTGGATGTTATTGACTTCCTCATACAAATTAGTAGAATGGCAAAAACAAATACAATCACTATGGGCCTAATAGCGACAATTATCCCGAAATAATTCCCATATTTGATTGTATTCCTGTGCCATTTTGACCGGCATACACTGTCGTTATATCCGTAACATACGAAGGCGGTTTCATTACAACGCTGATTTGGGTTTGGGATATCTTGGCATCTCAGTATTTGATGTAGTTGTTGTTGTATACAACCTTGACTTACTGAATACGCTAACGTATCTTTGGAATCTGTCGGCATCTCAATAGTTGATGCTGTCGGTGTAGTACCATAAGGAAAACAGTCAATTGTTGTTAACGCAGGAAAAATACAGCTTGAAGATAGATAAATTTCTTGATTGAAGTTAAACGAGTATCTGTAAGTAGCATTATCATTTCTCTTTAAAGTACATTAATAGAAACACCTATCACTCCGTAACCACGGTTCAGAATATGAAAACGTGGGTAAACCTCGAAATTTACTCCATCTGAAGACTTCATTCATGACATATAGTAACCTTTTAGATCGATTGTGTAACAAGTGTACTCGATGTTTCCATTCTCGCACTTTGAAATACACTGGGGCCATTCTGATTTAACGTTGAGTATAAATGGTCAGTTACGCTGGCCGATTTTACCTGTGCCATACATGTATAATTACCAGCATCGGACACGAGGACATCTCCACTCACAAGTTGTACACTGTTTGATGATTGGAACTACAGGGTTTGATCAAATGATCCATTACTTCCATATATGTTAGTGTCCAGATATAGTGATATGTTAGAGGTCTCTACTATCTCAGTCACTGTACATTTTAGGAAAATGGTTTCACCTTTTAAAACGACGTTACTGTAATTACGTAAATTACAACAGCATCGATTTTTACAGATATGTCTTCAGTTATTGCTGTCATTACTAAAAACGTTACAGCTATGAATATGCGAATACAGAAAAGTTTCTTAGTCTGAAATAGATGCGCCATATCTTTTGTATTATCCTAATGAAAGTAGTGAAAAAGAAGCTTGAATAACTTACACTAATGCCACCTTCAAACAAATCAGAGAGAATATACGCTTCAAGTTGACCATTCAAGCGCTTAATAAATAGGCATAATAATGTCTCTAAAACTGTCTGCTTAGCAGGAAATAGGAACTATATACGGTTTACTAAAACCTCCATAAAACTTTTAGGAAACTACGACATGAAAGACATGACGGTTGCATGTTTTGTAATATAGGTAAATCATACTGAGAACCAGTTCAATCGAGAGGCAGTTCATAATAAATGTTTCTTCATGCGAGTTTAATTATAATATAACCAGGAAACGATAGAAGCTCAAAAGTCGATGATGTGTACGTGTTAGTGAAATAACTGATCCGAACATCCTTAAATTGTAGGCTGTAATATGACATATGTATACCGTTACAAATCTGGGTTTTAACTTCCTCCTACAGTTCCTTTGTAAGGAGTGTGAGAAACATCAAAACTTGTAGAAATAACTCACATATAACGTGACTATCACAATAGTACACAAAGGTCGCTTACGATTGTGTTTACTACATCACTGAACCACGACGCTATGACTTTTGTACGAATTAGGGTTTGTATATAGTACAACCGGGAATTCATATTAGAAACGGTATGGTGTAGTCTTATAGCCGTTATAAATAACAGTTCGCCCGCAATGACTACCATATATGAAGATGATCACAGATTCGTGAGTGGTCATATGTAGATTGTAGCTATGAAACTCCTGTAAGTTCCACGAGGTAATATACGTGAAGTGTGGTACTCTCAAGAGGCTCTCAGTCCGTTTATCTAAGAGCGCAGAGCGATTTCTACTTAAAAAAAAGGGGGTTACCCATCCAGGCAACTGTTATGACATTATACCCATTTATACATATGGATGGGAGAGGCGGAAGAGATAAAGTACCATGCTTGTCTAAAGACACAAGGCAATGATTAGTGAGGACTGAAGACCCGGTCTCATGTTTCTTAGATACGGAGCTCTATCCTCTCGAACACCACACCTTTAAGTAGGAGTGAGAATAAATTTGTTAACTGTTGATACGTTTTCTTGAGCAGGGAAAAAACTTGTAAGAAATTAGAACTTCGAAGTGGTGTTCAATTCGTTCAATTACCATACAAAACTTGAGTAGGGGTACATTAGGAATGCAATTAAGGTTAGAAAAATAAAAGTAATATTTAGACCAACGTATACACTCAAACAGTTATGATATAGTTTGGATAGCAGTAAAGTTGGAATCATCGATGTTCATGGTCGACCGAGCCGCTAAGCTATTAACACGTATGACAACTTCAAATCCTATGCTTTCTGTATTAGCCATTACAAGGGAAAACATGCCTTCGATGATACAATTAAACCTCAGATTTGGGATAAATTGATACCGTACAAAGAAAAGAGCTGTTACCTAAAAAAATGTTATTGGGACATGAGATTTCTACACTGCGTTGTAATGTGCAATCGATACTGCACTGTTCAATCTAGTTCAAAATTCGTTTATTTATTTATTTATGAAACCTTTCTAAATGCATAGTTTGTCCTAGCCACTACACTTCTTACCGCGAATACGCACAGTCCTTGGCATAGGCCATAGGGGTATGGTCAGACTGGGTGATTATGCACGTTCCGTGAGCGATCTTCTTGTATCCTCTTGCTAAAGTAATGTATTAGAATTTGAATTTTCTGTAAGAATTGTAATTGTTTACAGGACAGAACTCCGGTACCTGTCTAGTGGCTGATCTAGAGGGTGGCACAGTTTGCCCCTTCCCGACCCACCAGAATGTTCAAGTCAATGGCATTTTGTACACACCCCATGATTCGGCCCTAAATGTGTTCTGAAATGGTATTTGAGCACATACAAACATGATTCTCCCAGTGGCGTAGCCAGGATTTTGCTGAGGGAGCATGCTTCCCTTTGTGATCGCCGTCCTGAGGGGGGGTGTAAGGGGAGAGGGTGTTCACCTCCCATTTGAGAAAATTTCGAATAATTTAGTGTCCTTACATGCAATCTGGTGCTAAATTTGTTATCTTTGGAAGTAAAATTTGTGTTCGTGGTTGTATGTGGTTACATTTTGAAAAGCCACTTACCACGCTCTGACTAGATGGAGCCTACTCGTCGGTTGTCCCGTTGATCGATGACATGCACATGATTCAATTTAAGATCCTTTTTGATGTACATATGTGGTATTCCTTTTGACCTTTTTCGCCATGGACGATGGTGGAGCGCAGAAATTCTACACAACGGCCGGCGTGTTGCGAGAAATTTGACTTGGGGAGGAGGTCTTCTGGAGGCATATGATTCATTGATTGTTCGTTCATGTTGAGTTCACTCTTCCAATTATTTGTTATGGTTATAATCATTTTAATATTTAAAATAATGTAAGCAAAGTATTGTATATTCTGTTGCACACCAATGTACAAGGTGCCACTATTTTAGTATTTTTGGCATAAATTTTAATCTTGTTTAGATGTTAAAAATGTCATCCAGTAGAGACAAAATGAGAATAACTTAGGACCTACAAACCGAATGAACTGTTTTTGTATCTTCTTGCATATACATTGTAAAAATGTTAATCTAATTTCTAATCTTAAGATGAAATATGTAACAAAAAATTTATCAAATATAAACTAAAAACAAAATAATAATATTGTCCGATCAGGGTCCTTCCAATTGTTCTCTGAAACGAATGCCTCCCACACTGGTGGATTTCATAGTAAGTGTGAATCTTGCACTGTTCGTCTGCGTATACACTTACACGAAACCTAGTTGATAGCACATCCGCCTTATATGCCGGGACGATGTGAGTTCCACTCCTGAACGAGTCATGTCATTGGTATGTACCTTTAAATATGGTTATGCTGATGTGCTTAGTGATAATGATTGCAAATACCAAAGTATTAACTTTTCGAGCTGCAGTGGTAGCGTAACATAACCTTCTATGAACTAGAATAAATATTTCCAGTGATGTAAAATTGGAATAGATTGTTTCTTATGGTAAACAGGAAACGTAAATCGCAAGAAGAATCAGATACAGATAAAGTATAGGTTAGTGAATACACTGAATACACACCCCTGTGTGTCTCTGACATGAAGTATTTACTCCGTGGTGGGATCAAGAACATAGTATTGGATATCCTTCCGATTTTTCTGATCGTCACCTACAGTCTCATAAACAAGATTGTCAGTAAAACCATTGCTGAGCGTTCGATAGACGTTTAATCTAGCCTCCTCTTTGTTAAACGCATCAACATCACCGAGTGTCACAAATTTGTAAGGCTCACATTCAACCTTGTTATGTCTCGCTGGTGGTGTGACAGGTTCGTCATATTGATCATCGTTCATCCGCACTCCTTGGTTAGCTGCTTCTTTCACTTTTGGTTTTCTCTCCACAAGAGCGTTATTGGCATCAGACATAGTCCGTGACTCGTTCATGCGTTCATTAGATCCTAGGTTATCATCCTTGTGTACGTCATGAAGAGCATCGTGTTTCGTCATAATTTGGTAGATTTACAGAGGGGCAGGCATCCCTTCCATAATTGTCTCTGGTATTCATTATCTCAGTGTAGACATTGCGGTCCACAGAAACGTTAACAAAATATGTACTAGCCAGTGTACCTGACTGATCTCTCTATGTGTTTTTTCGTTGGTTTTCATCAGCATTAGAATCCTTAAGGCACAATATTGCTAAAACGGCGCTTCCTGTTCCGATCAATATTCCTGCGGTCGATTGTGTTGTGGTGTCATCTTTCTCGATTCCTGCTGTCCCGAATGCCTTTATAGACGACATTGCTTTCATTGGATACACTTAAGTAACTCCATGCATCTTAGTATTCGACGTAGTCGGTGTTCGATCATGAGCATCACAGACAATTGTCGTCAGGGCCGGGAAAATAAAAGATAAGTTCATTTCTGAATGAAAGTTAAACGCGCATTTGTAGGTATCATAATGGTCTTCAGTTAAAGCACTATTATTTGAAACACCTATCAGTTTGTAATCACGGTGAAAGAGGCTGAA
>JAODUJ010175278.1:0-16392 GCA_027564615.1 Psolus chitonoides
CCAGATAAATTAAATTCCAAAGTAAGTAAAAATAATAATTAACAACTTAAAACGCGGCGCGGGTCGACCATTTCTATGTTCGCTCGCGTAAATGTTCAATCGGGCGGCGATGTAGTCTTCAGCCAGACCGGGAGTTTGTTTCTGACCAAAACTGCTGTAGGCTGCATCAACGCCGGGGTTAGGGACTGGAACCTCAGGACATCTATAACACAGCTACTGCTAGGCAGGGGCTTAAGGGCATCACGACGGGGAATCGAACTCCAGGCGCTCAGGATGAGAAACCTCGGACACTCAGGATGGGATGGGAGACATCAGACACTAAGGGTCGGGCCAACATCAGAACTTCAAACAATCGAGACTCCCGGCCAACAGGACATCAGACAATCGGGACGTTAGACAATCAGGACATCGGACCATCATAGAATCGGACGATCAGGGCATCAAAGAGGGACATCACATCAGACAATCAGAGTACATCGATTTAGTTAGTGTTTATGGCGAGCAAGTGCTCTCGAGGGCCCATGCCAAGATATGGCGAGGCTGGTGGCCCGGTTTTCCAAACAACTTCCAGTAATATATATAAACTTCACATTTTCCAAGTGCTAAGGTCTCCTTTTTAAAATATGGCTTTCACTCAAGTTCCAATATTTAAAATAATCAATGGAGCAAGTAATCCCTTTCTCAGAGAGATTGTTATCAGGATATAAAATGTTTAATGCACATTAGTAAATTGGGATTAAAAGCTTCAACTACTCTCCAGCAAATCCAGAATATATGATTGTAAATGTTCCAATACTCCACCCTCTCTGTATCAAGACTCAAATAATGATAATCCTTCCCAACTCAGGTAAAGTCTACCTCCAAAACTGTACGACAATCCAGAAAGAATACTGATCCCCCCCCCCTAGTTCAATACAAGTACTGTCACCAACTCCCCTCTCTCTATGATCTGCACTCCACAAGCTCGATATCAAAACTAAAACTTCTTCCCAATTCTCCTACTCTACAAAATCACAGATAATTCCTGGACCTATATCCCATCATTACTTTAACTTAAACCTAGATATATATTTCCCAGAATGCCTCAATAGGCGGGGCTAACATTCCTCTAGCTGGAGACTGTGTCCAACTTCCATATACCCCTGTACATAATATCTGAGATTTACCAATTTCTGCTGAAAAGGTTTTTAGGTGTGGGCCATGATTGACAGATGGGGAGATCCCCAAATCTGGGCTGACCTGATGACATAATTTGGGTCAGTCCATACTTTGAACCAATGGTAGCGTCACAACAGCGCTGAATATGCATAAGCAAATGTCATGAAGCACCCTACTTTCAGGTCGCTGGAGAACAGTATCACGGAAACCAGCTGTTATCGGTAGCAATAACACTGTCACAATGGGAAGACTCATTCATTAATCCCATACTTGAGAAAACATACAAAGCGTCTATAATTGACAGGTTACCATGGTAGCACATCTCTCTGGGACAAAGGGCGCAATTAGCGGTCAACAAAATTGCCAAAAACAGATCAGAAATATTCCAATAATTCGGAGCAGAACGATTTTTAGGAAGGCCTACAATTTCAACAATAGCCTCCACACAAGGGTACACAGTATTACATGGTGAGAACCAACTCGATTGTAAATTCACATCAACTTAAAGGGGCTCAATCATCTAGAGTGATGTGGGTAATATGTGCTCATATATACTGCTCAATAAGGACGATATTAAAAAATAGGCTACATATTATAAGCCAATTAACACTAATTAAACCTACTAATTACAGGGTTAATCACTCATGTTACAGTCGGATCAAACAAAAGCCTTAAAATGGTGTAGGCCTCCCTAGTGCGTCAGTATATAGCTAAAGTCGGATAGGCAATCGCTCGTGAAGGGTGACATGCAGGGGTGGATGAACTGTACCTCACACACAGTACACTTTCATTATAAACGGGGACACGAGTCAAGAAAACAGAAACTGCAACTGGCAACACTGATATTAATGACGAAGTTTGAATAACATTAACTGAAGGACGGTTAGGAGGTCGCCCGATACTATAATGTAACACTACACATTGATTGCGTCTATCATTATGTGTTACACTTACTGAGGTCATTTCAAGTTCAATTTGCCGGCACTCAGCTAGCGGCTTCTTTCTTCTTCACTCTTGTCGCCCTTTAAGATTATTTTGGTCAAGAAATGTCGTACTTTCAATGGCATGATTTTCATATAGGTAGCTCAAAATGTCACAATAAAACCCAAATGACATTGAATACAGTACTTCTTCATGTTCAAGTGGCACGTTATGTAAAGTTTCGCATTTAAACACATTTAAATCATGCATGCGCTTACACGAAAATGGCACATGTTGGGGGTCTTTTCCTAACTCCCGCGAGACGTCACGTTATATCTCTATAAGGGAAATACTTTCTTCCAATTACACTTGTATGACCGCGATATGTCACAGAATGTACATTTTATCCCATGTTTAGTGACCGATATGCTTATCTTATGGGCGAGACATGCTCCATGGAAATCGATCACTTTTATCGTGTATAACAATGTATCCCCTTGGGCAATACGGATTGCGTACTCAGATACTTCGCTTATGTGCCAAGGTCTTCGCGATCACTTTACATAATTAGCACTTTTCCCGGAACGAGAATTATTCGTGCATCATTTCGGTAAAG
Organism: Psolus chitonoides; assembly: GCA_027564615.1. NCBI lineage: Eukaryota > Metazoa > Echinodermata > Holothuroidea > Dendrochirotida > Psolidae > Psolus > Psolus chitonoides. The sequence goes on from JAODUJ010175278.1 coordinate 2,696, forward strand.
AGACCAATTACGTAATACAATCTCTTTGAGCAGTCCACAATTCGGCTCTGGATGAGTGCATCTGTACGTGTGATTCTGGCTTTTTTGGTCTAGGGTGACGCAAACTGCTCTATGCGCAATAAATATAGCTACGGTATATCAATATTAGAATGTGCGGTAGATGACGATTAAGGCCGCCATTCATACGTCCTGAGTACACTGTAACACGCTCGATCATATCCCGGAAACTGTGGGACAAGGAACGGACTATGCTCTTTACATGCTCAAGGCCTGTGTTCATTGTGTAATAGCGCTACTAATTTCGCGTTCGTTACATAGTAACGACTAACTAACGAACTAACGGAAGGAGATACATGACGATTAGTAGAGCTGCTTCCCGCAGCTAAAATATACTGTAATAAAAAAGGTAAATTCGATGGCAGAAGTTTTTCCTGCGAAAAAGAAACGTGAATTTTACATTCACCGTAATTCTTCAGGAGACCGTGAAAACTACGGTCCCAAAGAATTACTGAAGACCGGTAAAAACAGTAAATTACATGGCAGCAGTTTTTCCAGTGAAAAAAACCCTGATAATTTCACATTCACCGTATTTATTTGGGAAAACATTACGGTAAACCGTTAGGCTACTCTAAAGTAAATCGTAACACCCTCATAGCGTGATGTAGCATTAAAGCCCACGCCTGCAATCTTCGGATATAATGTAACCGTTACCGTAAAAACTTCTGGCCGTAGCCAGCAAGATGCCAGTGTTGGGTAATGTTGAACCAAGCGGTATCGTTTATTTTGATTTTTTCTTTTAGAGAATAACAGCCAACGACCACGTTACTTTATTCTTACAATGACTATCAATCATTTGAAATAACTATTCATTTAATACTTCCGTTTAATGACTTCACCTCGTTTAAACTCAGCAATCTACCTTGTTCTGATTAGCATGCCGGTATTCGACACCGGTTATCGCGGTTACCGCGCTTGTTGCGGTTAGCAAATTCACGCTCGGCGATAGAATGACAGGAGTTGGAAAACGGCAAATAAAGTGCCGTATCTACGCAATGACGTTATATATATCCCACGAGTCCGCAAATACGGGATTTCGACTGCAGAATCGTAGCCTAAGCCATTCAACGACATATGTAAAATACCGTAATACTTCTATAAAATGTGATTAAGATTCTGCCCATTTTGTATTACTTGCCGAGGGTTAAAGAAATCTATGTGGTCATGACTACGTGCGTTTGTGTGTGTGTGTGCGTGCGTCTGTGCGTGTGTCTGTCTGTACATGTGACACAAAGCTTGGAATCACTTTATCACAGCAGTGCAATGGTGAATTAATGTTATACTTGGTACATAAGTTGCCCATGGTGAGTAGATGATCTTTATTGATTTTAGTGCCAATATCATTATTAATCATGAGTGGGCGGGTTTAGAAGGAATTTCCTAAAATGTCAATATATCGGCAACCGTATGTCCGATTTTGTTCAAACTTGGTTTGGGGAGATTGGTACGATATGGGGTACATGTGTAGGTTGATACCCTTTTACCGGTACATCTCATTAATATTCATGAGGGGCGGGGCTGAATGTAATTTCGCTGAAAAGTACTCGTAACCACAGGATCTCAGCAGTGGCATGGTGGATTAATGTCATATTTTGCACATATATTGCCCATGGTGAGTAGGTGATCCTCATTGATTTGGTGCCAATCTCATTAAAATTCATGAGTGGACGGGGCTTGGAATGAATTTCTTAAAATGCTAATATCTCGGCAACCGTATGTCCGATTTTGTTCAAACTTGCTTTGGTGGCATTGGTAGGATGTGAGGTACACATTAGGTTAGTACCTTATTATATCTCAATAATATTCATAAAGGGCGAGGCTAAATGTAATTTCGCTGAAATTGCTCGTAGCCATGTGATCCCAGCAGCGGCATGCTGAATTGATTTCATACTTGGCACATAGATTGCTCATGTTGAGTAGCTGATCCATATACATTTTGGTACCAATCTCATTAATGTGTATGAGTGGGCAGGGCTTGGAAGCAATTTTTAAATGTGAGTATCTCATCAACGGTATGTCCGATTTTCTTCAAACTTGCGTGGCATTGGTGGGATGTGGGGTACATGCGTAGGTTAGCATCTTATTGCATCTCATTACTACACATGAGGGGCCGGGCCAAACATAATTTTGCTGAAAATGGCTAGTAACCACGTCATCTCGGCAGTGGCATGGTGGATTGATGTCATACTTGGAACATTTATTGCTCATGGTGAGTAGATGATGTCTATTGATTTTGGTGCCAATTATAATAATATTATTGAGTGTACGGGGATTAGGAACAATTCCTTAAAATTTCAATATCTTGGCAACCGTATGTCCAAACCTGTATTGGCGGCACTTGTGAGGGTGAGTTATATTTTTTAGCATGTACGTCAACAGGTGTCAAACACTGAAGCTTGCACTGGTACCAGGTTAGCAATGATGTTGTTGTCTGGTTGGTTTGCTAGACGTGGCAGCATGACACATGTACTACATTAATGGCCATACCAGACTGAAGCTGTGCACTTCAAAGAGGTAAGTAATCACAAAGCCTTCTCGGTTTTACATGAGATTTCCCCGCAGACTCGTACGCAATATTTAGCATAGGGGTCCGAATGTGTTTATTTTGTTCAGTGTCCTGGGGGAGGGGTCTATGGGTAGGGGTGGAGGGGTGTCCCCCTCTCTTTTGAGAAATTCGTACCCATCAAGGGTGCTTAGATGGCAACTGGTGCTATATTTTGCAAAAGAATTGTCCACTTGTTGGGAAACAACTTATTGGCGAATTGGAAATTGTCTTCATGCAAAAGGGTGCCATCTTTATATTTCCAAACAGTAAAAAACATAGTTGTCTGACTGACCGTCTTCTGTCCTTGAATCATGAAGATAATATTCTTCTAAACTCAACAACACTATCTTTGTCAACCCGTGTTACCAGGGATTTAACCTAGTTCGTGGCAGGTGTAAATATGTACCACGTTGTAATAGCCTACGTATGCAGCTAGCCGGTGCAGGAGTAAAATACGTCCGCCGGGCGGGCTACCAGGGGTCCGGCCGGGATTGGGAGTGCAACAAGTGAAACGAAGTTGAAACAGATTAGTGATTGCGCGCACAAATAAATTCGGGAGATATTCGTGCCTGTCTGTCACATTCAACACAAGTGACATCACATGGCTAGAAAAGAGGAACCGGAATATCTTGTGATTTACCCTTTACCTACCAGGGTTTTTCCAAGATGCTTCAATAAATTTCAGGGTCAGAAGCCATCAGAAAACAGTTTCATTAGATAGAGAAGAGCAAAAAATGGCATTCCTAATTTTTTCAAATTTTGGCACGGTGATTCATGGGGCAAAATAGGCTATTTTCAATGTCAGTAGGATTTACACAGTTAAGGAAAAGCTAGGCCTAAACCAAACTTGGGTCTATCTTCCCAAGACAAAAATTTCACCTACAATTTATGGTTAGAGGCCTTATTTTCCAAACGACTCTTCGAAAATGGTGCGAAATTTGCCACAAATCGGGGTTTTTCAGACTTGTTTTTCAAAGAACTTCCTAACCCCGAAAGGTATAGAGCTGTAAGTCTGTAAATCACTGCAGGAGACTTATGGGAAAGTTAGAAAAAGATATAGAGCGATTATTGGTTTATATGAAGGCTTGGGATATTTTTTTTAATGAGGTCACTGAAGTATGTAATTCACCACATTCACCATAGACCCTCATCAAATTATTTTTAAATAATCGCCCTGTGTCTTATCTTTCAAATAAGCCTATTTTGATTTTGATGGGGGTGTTGGGTGATGGTTTGAAAAATGTTTGAAAAAAGTGTGTCCATTTCGCAGGTAGGTAATGGGTTAACTAGTGTATGTAGCTATTTTAGAAATTATGCAATACGATAACGGGGACAAAAAGCCTACATGCAAAATGTTGGTAATATGAAACATAGCCTTTATAGGCCTATAAGTAGACTTACTTATGGAAAGCAAGGTAAAATTGTAATAATGAAAATATATGAGCAGGACATAACTGTATGAGAGGAACGAAAAAATGATCATCAAAAGGAATTATGGGTAGGCTTATGCTTACTGGGCTATACAAAAAAATGATAATTCCGAGAAACAGAATACTGCGCGCAAGACACGCAAAAAAAGATGGGCTTCTCCGGAAAATTCTACGCTGGAATTCAAACAATCGAGAGTTCATTTCACGAGTATCTGCATTGTCGGGGTGGGCCAAAATCATACGTGAGGACGAACCACGATGAGTTCACAAGAGGTTCGATTTCCAATGGGGATCTGACGAACCCGTGGATCCCCCCCAGCCCTGCGTACGTGCCGGCCCAGTTAAAACTACGGACCAGTTGTGGGGTTTTTAACTCGAGAGAATGAGGTTACTCTTTGATAAAAACTACCTCCATGGCACGATTGGGCAAGGTGCATCACTTGTTATCCCCCTCTTTGGAGGTCTACAACGTTTTCTGCGTGACTATAGTGCCTGGTCTCGTTTGTCCAGTTGGTTGAGTGGTGCATCGGTCGTAGGCAATAGTGACAGTGTCGGGTTTTGTTTGTTCTTGTTTTTTTTTTGTTCGGAGCAAGTGTTCTGTTCAGTTGGGTGGGTAGTACCCAGGCCATGCATGGGGCGTAGGCAATGATGTTTTGCGTGACTGGGGTTTTAGTTTGTGTATTCGGAGCAAGTGTTCTGTTCAGTTGGTTGGGTAGTGACTATACATGGGGCGTAAGCAATGGTGCTTTGTGTGACTGGGGTTTTGGTTGGTGTCTCGGAGCAAGTGTTTTATTCAAGTCAGTTGGTTGGGTAGTACCCATGCATGGGGCGTAGGCAATGGTGCTTGGTGTGACTGGGATTTTGTTAGTGTAGTGTTCTGTTCACTTCGTTGGGTGGTGTGCGCATTGGTGCTTTGTGTGACTGGGCTTTTGGTTGGTGCTTTCGGAGCAAGTCTTCTGTTCAGTTGGATGGGTAGAGTTTAGTTAGAGAGCGTGACCTAATAGGGGATATTCTCCAGCCTACTGTGGAGGCGCTAAGACCGGTAGTTCCACGCGGGTGTTCCACGGCCGATTTCACATCACGCGTAGCAAAGCTACACGTTTCGAACGCACTTCCGTAGGTGTTATGTAGCCTACAAAGCTTGCGTGCGCTGTTCGTAACGACACGCAGCGCAAACTATTCAGCTTTTAACTGCATCGATATAAATAAGACACATTGACATATCATATTCTTGACTACGCGGGTCTTTCTGAAACGTAACCATCAATTGGTCACATGCGCACAAACCGTAGCTATTCGCCTGAATGGATTCGTGCGCACTGAACAGTGGAAATAACGATCTTCACGCACGTATCACTTTAATTATGACGCGTATTTATTACGGACTACCACTCCCATCATGCATGTTTGTCAAAAAAGTTACATGGAGGATATCCCCTATTTGTTCACCTTTGTCCGTTGGAACGTGTTCGTTTTTGCGCGCGATGAAAGAAAGACAAAAGAACGCTTTCATAATGTACCAGCCCGATTAGCATATACATGCACATTACCATTTACCAACACTGTTAAACAAATTGTAGCGGCTTTTGAATACGCCAAGGCCTTTAGCGAACACTCAGAATGTTCCAATCCATTTATTGGAGGCTTCCTCAAGACATGTAACGGTACTTTGTCAGAAAATTGATATCACACTGCAGTTTCTATGAGCTATAGTGGACATGCATACTCAACATGATAAAAGTTAGAGTTTGAAGGAGGTGTTGTCATCTAAGCATAGTCATCTAAGCATGAACACTCACATTCACACCTGAGTGTGTCGTCATAAGGACGCTTTACGCGTTTATCGACGAAGCGTCACGTGCCCAAATTGCTCCAATCCATATAGGCCTATAAGTAGTCTTTCATAAAACATGTAACGGTACTATATCGGATAAATTACATTGCACTTTGAATTTCCTTGAGCTAGTCAACAGTTACATCATACTCTGAAAATTTCTGATAAACACTAGCGTTGCCATCGAAGCACCATGTGATCACCTGAGGAACACTCATGTTCTCGCTTGATATGGACACTGATGTTCACGCTTGATGAACATTAATGTTCACGCTTGATGAACACTCATGGTCACGCTTGGTGAACACTTATGTTCACGCTTGACGAACACTAATATTCACGTTCATATTTGAACATGTAAGGTGTCGTCAAAAGCAGTGGTTTTCATACATTTTGGCTTAACGACTCCGATTACCACCTTGGTCATCGTTGGGCCGGAATAATATAAGAGAAGGTCCCCTCTAAAATACATAAATCTCAATGAAGTTTCCCTCCCCTGACTAACTAGTGCCCATTTTGTGGTTGTTGCCTGATAAGGGATAATGATCAGATGTGTGCGTTATGCTGTTGCCGAATGAAACCAGGGATAAAACAGACGAGAGCTTACAAGACGGCCATGAGCGTTCTCAGACGAAGCCTTCTAGAATGACGTCGGGCGTGGGTTGTTTTGTCAGTTTGTTATGGTATAACTACATTGGAAAACATATTAATTAGTTTGATAATGCAGAGCACCGCCGGAGAAATAGCCTTACTGTAATCGAAGCTAAGGAAGGGCCCCAACAGTGAGAAGTAAATACCTCTTATAATTCCATCTTAAAACTAGCTCGCTAATGCACTAAATCCACTAATTAAAACAGCGAGGCACAAAATTCCATTCCAATTTACCGTACCTCTCAGAAGAGCATAGCATACAATGATATACGAGACTGACAATTAAGGTATTTAATACTGTATATTGTAAAGTAGGTCTACACATAAAAATACTTGGGCTTTCCTTAACGTAAACAGATTTGACATTTACATATTTATCGAATGTGTACATGCAGGAAGCTTCTTGTAACTTGAACATAAAACTATTAAAGGATAGTTATCTGTTTAGTTTGTCTATAACGGGGGCTTACAAGTGCAGTTGAGATAACATCTTGTTAGGAATACTCTAACAAATACAATATAAGATGACAACTTAACATATAACATTTTTCTGCAAATTATTGGCTTACCAAACTTAGCAGCAAGTGACATCGAGACATGACTTCTCACTAAGCTAACATTTCAACAATATTGCGAATATTGTCCAGTGTTCAACTTCTGACTATAGTGGACAAACATTTTCTGAAACATGTCTCAATGCCAACTTCTCAATAAGTAAACATCAAGTTTACTTTTTTTGTTGAAAACTGACTTATGAACTTGTCATTAATGCAGGACACACGGTAGCCTAAAACACATACATGTAACGTAATTGCTATTGAAAAAACGACTGATTGTTGTATTATATTGCCTAAAGGTTAGTTTTTTTTCATTATTCCGATTAAAAGTATGTAACATATAGCGAATTATCATACAACTTTCGATTACCTTCAAAAGTGCAAATAGGACATCTTCCACCCCTCGAAAACCTGTCCTTCGCTAGACATGATAAATAACTGTAAACAAATCAGGTTGAATGAGCTGGTCTTGTGAAAGTAACCCCCCCCCCCCCCCCATTGTGCGTGTATAGCTATCATACATAACACACTATTCTCAGAGGGGGAACCCCTTCCCCGGAACACAGTTCAAATAACCCAACACTTTCTTCATTGCCCGATGGTGTAGATCCAAACAACGACTCACTATCAGATCTCTAGGAGACAAGAATATTACCAAGGAGCAAGGATTACTTTCTGTTCAATTCAGAAAGCGAAATTTATATCTTGTGTAACCTGTTTAATATATTATTTGACAATAAAGGTTGTCCTTGGGATTTTGTGTACAAACCAACAGGAAATATAGGCCGCATGTAATATATTGGCATCAAATAATGTCAGCTTGAAGCGTCACTGTTATGAAATTGAGAATCAGTATCAGTTTCCCATAGGCTATATACTAGCTGAAACACTCATCATATCCGGTGGCTATTTAGAGTCTGATTTACGAGATATCGGAATTATTTCAGGAATACTATTTTGCAGAGAGAAAGCACGTAATTTATGCATATAATATATAATTATATAATATAGCTACATCCGCAGGCCTGCAGTACGCGCAGTAACCATGTAACACTCGCTGTAAGAATATTGTTCAATGGTTCGGACTGCCACAGTCAATTAAGGACCTTGTGTGTAAACTGTGGAATGCGTTGGCGAACAATAATGCTATATATCATGTACGACGCACTATAGCATACTGGTTGTGGTGTAGTATGTTGCTCAAGTATACATATCATGTCTCTACAAGTTTTAAATAGCTGTAATATTCTTTTTGTGAAATCGTTCAGTGTGACACATTCAATGACCTTGCGTGCCAACTGTAGATCAAATTGGCAACCTTGCATATGGATGCCGCCCTGGTATAATGTGTACTGTGTTGAAAACCTTGAAACTTTACAATTATATACCATTTCATCCCACTGTATTCTGCATGTTATTCATGTTCATAACGCATTTACAAAATGTGCTCAATTTGGCTTTTTTTTCGCTTCAATTGCACGTTACTAGTGAATTATAGCAGAAAATCGAACAGCGGAAAAAAGATAATATATCCATATCAGTAAAAAAAAAACGCATTGAAAACTGTCAAATTAATCTTTCCTCCATTTCAGTATTGCACGTTCCATAAAAGCAACATCGAAAAGTAGAAGAAGAAAACGTCTTAATTGTAATGGCAAACCATTCATAGAACTACCCAGCACGCTGTTGCCCTAATGTAAAGTAAAAACATTAGGGCGATAACATTAGGGCATGAACTCGAATGATAAACCACCGACGATTGGCATGTTCTCTGTTTTCGTCATTATAAAACAGCATCGGACGTCAGGGTGCCCTCGAACTCTCGAATACTAAGAACACATTTTGCACCCACGTGACGAACATATCAGATCTTGCTTGATATTTGATGAATCTATCGACTGCCAAATGAATGTTTCGCTTTACTAATTGTGAGTATACCAGAGGAGCCTTGGAAAGAATCACATAATATCATTTTTTGTTGTTGAAATAGTTTGAAAAGTACACTGTCATGATCGCGCTACTGTTGTTGCAGACATACAGCAGGCAACATATGGTTCGCGGTCAATACGCGGCCGACGGCAATACCCTATGCACCCACGATCTAAAAGACGACAAGCCAATGCATAAGCCTCGAAACTAGGTTTGACCAAATGTGTCCGTAGAAATGCAAACATAGCCATCACCATTCTCATTTTCACTATCCAACAACACCGCGTACTTGCGGGCAAGTTACTGTCGGTTTGTGAAAAATAATGAATAATATTCTAAATTGATATACATTTAAAATGGATGGAAGAGCTCTCTTGTTATTGAGTATATAACTACTGTAGGCTACTAAAAACCGGACATTCTTGGTCACGGATGATCATGAGAACAGGAACGAGACCCGTTCAGTCACAGTTTTCAATCCCTTTCGGGGTCTTTTCCGTCCCGAGTAGGCCGGCAGATGACGGTCGATGTTAGGACTGAGGTGGCAAGTCGCGTACCACAAGCTGATTTTTATTTTTCCACAGGGTATAGATCATGACAACTTCCCAAACCAAAATTACTAGAATTTCCATTGGGGGAACATTGTGAAATGACGTCATCAAAATGGCCGTCCGATATTGATATTTGTATACAATTTCTTTCATATGAGGTGACAATGAAATCATAATTTGTATACATTGAGGTGGTCAGTTGGGTACCACCAACTATATTTTCTAATTTAAAACACACGGTAGGCACTGATTGTATCACAAGTCACATTTACCCATAATTCTAAAAGAGAAATAGGACGAAATGACGTCATCAAATTGACCTAATAATAGACTTTGATAAACTATGTTTCATGAAAAGAGTTAATGCAATAATAATATAAATATATTTAGATGGCCAATCAGGTGACAGAATCCTGCAGTTGATTTTAAACATTTAAAGTAAGCTTTTGACAACATTTTGTACCCATACTCATATGGAAGAAACATTGTCATATGACATCATCAAATTGTCGCCTTGTGATGTTATTGGATACACGGCTGCACGGTAACAACGTTTTATATGAGTGGCAGTGTAATCTAAGTACCTCTAAGTACCTCCCAGGTGTCACTATTCCGTTTTATTGTTTAGTTTTATAATTTACTCTGTTAGTACACATCCCAAATTTACCCATAATCTTATCCGAGAAACATTTTCATCTGATGTCAACAAAATCTGGAATTTAAATTGAAAGTTTCTAATAGGGCGTCTTCTGATTATTGCTGGTCCCGAAGGGAACAAGCCTACATTCCTCTTTGTCCATCCGCCTTTTTAAGTCACGTGACGGTCAGTGTTGCTATTACTTATTGGTTGTAATAAACGTACTGCAATTGGCCCAGTGTATGTAATGAGTGGTGGTAAATATGACTATGAGAATCAATTTAGAGTGAGCACACTGGACTGCTGGAAGCAATATTAGTGTATTCAATTGAAGAGATCACAGCTGTTTGCAGATGAATGGCTAAATGGGAGGGTCATTATCAGAATATCGCGGTGGACGCAGTTACTGATGGAAGGCACAAAAGGACTAAATTGGAACTCTAACTGATGAAACACCAGATCTAGAGCGTACATGATTGGGAAGAGCATGAGAGGTGCAGTGTAAGGGTTGGGGATGGGGTGGGATGCGAAGTTAATGTTAATTGTGATATTTTGTGGTTGTGATATTGAGTCTGAAATTCGGTGTTAATATCAGTATACTTCGAAAATCATTGCACTACCGGTGATTAATTTAAAAAAAAAATCGCAGTCACTGCTATTCGAGATAGACGATGACGTCACTATCACATATTATTATCAATCAACTGCGATGTAGTACCTCCAAGCCAAGACCAAAGTTCAGGCCACGTTCAGTTTACGTTTATAACTGTTCACCACAGACTCTACAACCCCTTAGATCAACTTGATATGGGACCAGCTTATATGAGTTGTGCTCGTTCTTGCTATCTAATTAAACACAACCCAACATAAATATTTGCAACATTGGTTTGTATAAATAAGTTGTTATATGGAAGGAACAGTTTCATTCCAGGCAGATTATCACCTGATTATGGTCAGGTATAGGGGTTTGGCTAAATGAGCCATTTTCCATGTCTTAGTTTCCAGAGCAATCTGAGGGTTGGCACATAATACAAATGTAACCGATCGCTGACAACGCCATGTTCTGAATTCTTACAATAGAGGGATAATGTCTTTGATTGCGGCTGTCACATCATCTATTATTTCAATAACTGTGTCATTTCCAGATTAAGCCATCTGAGCACATAGGGATATTATTTTATTGTTCATGGTGTCGCTTTTATGCACGTCATCCTCTAACCAGTTCAGGAAATTAGCGACAAATAGTTGTATGAGAGCTTCGTAAACCAATATGAGCCCATTTGTACCTCTGTGAAATTGCCTGCGAAAAATCCTGGCTACGCTATTACTGCTCTTGAAATAATACTCTCATTGAATGATATGTGTTCTTTCCATCAACTTTTCCCACAGTAATCTACATTATCATCATCCTCTTGAATTAAGGTGGTGATTAGGCCTACTTAGAATAACACTTGCAATGAAAGTGTGAACATTGTGGCAAAATATGGGCGTTTTGCTAGTGAATCTTTATAAATATAGATACATTAAATTATTCACCAACTGTTTGTTGATCATAGAATCAAGATAACATCACAAGAGTAAAACATTCGCCAACATCAGCTGTGAGATGAATTATGTTTTTCATCGGCACATACGGCGTCATACATGTAGGAGTTCGTGTAGACATCGGACGCGTGCATGTATGCGAATTGAGCACACAACACTCTGCATAGTTCACTGACACAGTCACTGACACCTGCTAACAATAGTTCTACTTATGTAAATACGTTGCACACCTTTCATTATAATACAAATGAAAGTCCACAAATCACATGGTATTTGAGTCAGTCGGCTGCAATTGTAAATTGTTACGGTGATTTAAAATGATCATATGCCTACAAAATATAAATATTTAGCCAATCCGAGAGTTATATAATATAACATGTCGGTGATTATTTTTGACTTTTAAACAATAATCAACTAGATATTGGTTAAAAACCCGCTTGGCCGGCGACCTAATTCATTATATGGTGAAACATTTGGTCTATCTGGAAAATCAAAGATAACAAAATGGCCATCATTTTGATGACGTCACTTTTGGTTTGTAATGTTGTCAGACCATATACTAGACCACAAGATAGCAAAATCAGCTGGTGGTACGCGACTTGCCACTTGGACATTTTTTTAGATTTGTGTTACCATAATCTGCCGTCCTAGAAAGGAGTCTCACAATTGCGTTCTCAGGCAGCGAAAACGCGAACGTTCACGTTACTTTTTTAATCCCTCTTGCGTACTCTGATGCACCTTGCGTTCGCACGTGGGCCACATCCAAAATCAGTACGTACGATAGGTGGTGGCACAGTATGACGGATCAACGTGGATTCAACGTGGCGTAGGGATAAAGCGATTTGCCCATAAAAGCACGACGTAATGAACAGAAAATAGCTAATATAGACAGAGAGTCAAGTCATTATGGTTTGACTGGAAAACAATGCTACAGAAGCTTTCTCTGTTCCTGTGCTAGTATATATAGAATGTAACTGCAAAAGTCTCTCAAAAACTGGTTCAAACCGTGTCATTTTCCGACATAAAAGAGGAAGTATAAAAATTGGAACACATAACATGTTACGGTACACATGTATTTATTTGTTTTTATTTTTGTGGACGGGTAGTATTAGGGGCCTATAGTGGCTAAACATTCATAATTCAATAATAGTCATATTCGTGTGAATATCCCCCTACTAGAGGCAAATCATAAATTACAAAATGACTGAAATATATACATTACTGATGTTTAAAATAGTGGGCGTGGTTCGCATTGCTGTTTGAAAAGGTCATACCAATGTTGCTATGAGGTCTGTGGCACATCATGTATTCATACATTCATTCCAGATTCGTATCGCGATAGAATGTTCGCCTTTTTTTTAGTTACTGATTTGTGACATTTATTAACTTTAGTCATATGCATCTGGCAACATTTGGGATGTCACCGTTACACTTGGGATGAAAAGCACATTTTAACATGTTATATAATAGTAGAGGCAAAAATGGGGGTCCCGCTCTCGATTCGAGGTGAAGAAGGTTTGAAGATGTTTTCTGGTACATTTGAGGACGCTGATTCCGAATTTTTGGGTCTAACCTCTGGGAGATGTTGCAAACTCTCACAAGAGGGCGCCTTTCCCAAAATGGCCGCCACAATGCTATAAAATAGCAATTTGATGCTTGAAATATACAAATGAATGATGTCTGAAGATGTCTTCGGATGCTTTCGTGAATGCTGAATCCGAATTTTCGGGTCCAACCTCGGGGAAATGTTGTCCCGCTCTCGATTCGAGGTGACGAAGGTTTGAAGATGTTTTCTGGAGGACGCTGATTCCGAATGTTTGGGTCCAACTCTACCGGGATTCTAACCGCGGACCTCTATCTTCACGTGCAAACGCCTTGCCAAGTTGAGCTATGAAGCCAACTGATGGTCCCGAACCCGAGGAACATGATGCACTTCAGTATTGGATCCGCATCTATATGTG